>SRMA01026790.1:15674-289492 GCA_007224835.1 Danionella cerebrum | reverse complement strand
CTGGAATTTTGCTGGAAAGCATTTATGAACATTGATCAACAGTTCAAAGTGTTGTGGTGTGGTCAATGTTATGTAAAGATATCAAAAGTTTGTTACCAATATCACAGACCATATACTGGAATTTTGCTGGAAAGCATTTATGAACATTGATCAACAGTTCAAAGTGTTGTGGTGTGGTCAATGTTATGTAAAGATATCAAAAGTTTGTTACCAATATCACAGACCATATACTGGAATTTTGCTGGAAAGCATTTATGAACATTGATCAACAGTTCAAAGTGTTGTGGTGTGGTCAATGTTATGTAAAGATATCAAAAGTTTGTTACCAATATCACAGACCATATACTGGAATTTTGCTGGAAAGCATTTATGAACATTGATCAACAGTTCAAAGTGTTGTGGTGTGGTCAATGTTATGTAAAGATATCAAAAGTTTGTTACCAATATCACAGACCATATACTGGAATTTTGCTGGAAAGCATTTATGAACATTGATCAACAGTTCAAAGTGTTGTGGTGTGGTCAATGTTATGTAAAGATATCAAAAGTTTGTTACCAATATCACAGACCATATACTGGAATTTTGCTGGAAAGCATTTATGAACATTGATCAACAGTTCAAAGTGTTGTGGTGTGGTCAATGTTATGTAAAGATATCAAAAGTTTGTTGCCAATATCACAGACCATATACAAGAATTATTAACCATTTTAATATATATTATAATATATATTTTCTGACTACAAGATGGTGTCGCAATAAAGCTTTTTGGGTGACGTCAGGAGACAGAGACATGCTCATTTTTGTAAAGATATGTTAATGCCTTTTCAAAAAGCTGTGTTTATTGACATTCCAAATTCCCCGACAGCCACATTAGCAGAGTTATCTAAATTGGACAAGTTTGAGTTGTCTTAAAGACAAACAAATGGACATATAAGATGCAAACTCCTGACCACTAGGGTACCTGTACAACTTTAACTCAAGGTTCTACTAATATGCACCAACTTTTGTGTCAGTACACTAAGGGGTTGTGAAGATACACCAGTGCAATGCATTCTTATGGTAACTTTTGGACAGAAGATGATCTGGAGTATATATATCTGGAGATGATCTGGAGTATATATCTGGAGTTTGCTTTGCAGATTTGGCAAACCAATTTGAATTGGCTTAACCAAAGTAATTGGAGGGTCCAAGTTAACGATTTTTTTTGTCTAGTTGTGGTGCTAAAGAGTTTGAAGCTCAAAATTAAATCAGGTGAGTCGTAAGAGCCAAATGTAATTCCAACCAATTCATAAGGCTAATTTAATAATAGGAATTTTAACGAATACAATAGTTGCCTTTGCAGCCACTGTGCTTGGGTCCTAATACATTTTATAGTGGAGCCTACCTTAAATTTAAACATGATTTACATTTCATTTACTAAATTTTTAGATATTTTACAGGCTACACCGTTTTTTTCACTGATTCGGAAAAGGACTTTACTTTTTTTTTAAGTATATCCTCTTTCACCATCTAGTGCCCAAACTGAAAAATGCTCTGAAAAAAATAGCATTAAAGATTTTTGTTTTATTTAAGTTTTAATACATAACAGAAAATTATGACATTACACTTTTTTTGTTTTACAAAATGCAACATGTTTTTTCAATAAAATGTAATTCAATGTTGAGGCAATAATGCAGTATATGATATAACCTGAAAAGAGTTTCAAGTGGAAATGTATATCTCAAAACTTTTCGAAGACAGAATGTTTACTGTAAATGTGTAACACAGCGGTTGGACAACACAAGGGATGGATATATTCCCCAGAACATCACTAAAATATAGATATAAAAGAAATTGTATTGTTTTGAAATATTAAATGCATAGTTTGGTGAATGTTTTAAAACAACGCAAGACTTACTGTAACATTTTTATTGTGATAATTCGACTTACATTTTACATTATGATACAAAATTTTAAAGTGTGTTTGTACAAAAACGCCACTGGTTTATGTCATCCCAGACCTACATCTGAAAAATTACCTACATCCCAAATCAGTTGAAACTGGGGTTCTGACTTCAACAGAGGGGCCATTCTTTGGACCCCATTGAACTGTTGTGGGAACAGCTTAAGGAAAACTCACCAGTCAAACTATCTGGTGGGAAATGATTCAGGACCTTGGTGGAGAATACCATCACACCTATATCAGGCTACTATTGAAGTTGTGTTGCGTTTGAAATATGAAACATTTGTGTGATGAGAAGATATATACACATTTTTTTGCAAAAAAAAAACAAAAAAAAAAACTCTCGTCTAAGGAACAGCTGAGCTTTCCATTCTGAATTCACAGTTTGTCATTGATAGAAATAAGTAAAAGCTTATCGGTTTCAGAAGAAATGTTTACATTTTAATCGAAATTTAACAATTTAATCGCGAAACACCAGTATAACATATAAAAAAATTATATTAATACAAGTGTAAGTCCTAGTTTGACTTACCAATTACAAGTTTTCTGTGGGCACTGGTCACGTGGCACTGTGACGCTTACGTTAACGGTTGACATTCCCGCCAGAAGCAGCATGGCTATTTAAATGTACGCTTTCGTGTGTACATACAGATATAAAAGTTTTAATCAGAATTTTAGATTATTCATATCTCAAAATTACGAGTGAGAGGTCAAGTGGCGTGACAGGTGATGACGCTCTCTGAAAGCCTCTTTGCATACGGGACATTTTAGTCTCTCGTCTCTGTTCCTGAACAGTCTCTCATCGCACTGCGCCCTCTTGTGGTGGGATCTCATATGCTGAACAAGGTCTGACGTCAAATGGAAGGAAATGTTACATTTAGCACACCAGTTCTGCATAGGTAGACCTATGGAAGAAGCCGAGCGAGGTAGGACAGGTTGCTGAGGATGTAAACTCTTTAGCCAGAGGTTTGAGCTCGAAATAAAAGATTTGTTTGTAGATTGATGGTTGAACAGTAGAGTAGAGCTCTTGAGGTGAAGGTGTGGCGTGCTAGAAAAGACTGGGATGTTGGGGAAAACATTTGCCGTGAATTGGATTTGGGATGTTATTCGAGGAGGTAGTGTGAATGCTGATTTGGTCGCTGTTGCATTCTCCTGACTCTTTGGAGCACCCGTTGTATTGTTACAACCATGTGATGGACTCCCTTGAGAACTCCAACACTTACTAAAAGTCATTTTGCATGAAGGTGACGAGGAATGGCTGGTTACCCCATTTAAACAAAACCTTTTCACAGATTCCTTTACATCTCTGTCCAAAGATGGTGGCTCACAATCACTCTCATCTGTGTCCGATTCCAAAGACCTCCTCCTCTTCAGGTTTTTTGCATCTTTGAGACGATTCTTCCGGCAGTTTTCCAACTCTCGTGCTATATTATGAAAGTCTGTGGTTGGTCTGCAGCTCAGCGAAAGGATTTCTGGAATGGGGAATTTGTTTAAGAAGCTTGTAGGTTTCACAGAGCAGAAAAACCTCTGGTGGGCAAGCAGTGGGAATTCGAAGAGGAAGCTTTGCTTGCATTCAGAGCAAATTAAACCTAAATGAGAAAGGGAGAAAACAGTGTCATTTTACATTAAAGGGAAAGAAGAGTTGAATAAGGAATGAGTGAATTCTGAATAACATGAGTCTTAGACACACATATGTGCGGTTATTCTAAAAATGGGTCGTTGGACATTAAATATCTGTGAAATAGACAGGTTTTGATCAAAACCTTACAAGAACTTTTTCCCTCATCTTTAAGGCTGCCCTCAAACAAGGCTTCAATGAAGTCAAAACAACTCCCTCCGGAGAACAAGATAATGCATTTCACTTTAAGGACACTAAGTCTCTGCATGGTTTTTCTTCAATATTATCTCACACTGCCGTTTGGAGAACAGTGTGGGTGGGGCTTTTTGAGCAAATTTTCATACTTTTATTGCTTCCAAAATAAACTCAACAATGACCTTTCTTCACCTTGTCTGTCTTTGTATTGTCTACTCTTTCACATGCATAGACAATCAATTTCAAAATTCTATGAATGTAAAAATGTGGTAAAGACATTCCAGGTTCTTCATTCAAATAGGCTCTCAAACCTTTTGCGTTGTTGTCATCCTTTAAGCTGAGACCGAGGAGTCTCGCTAGATCTTCTCCATACCAAGCCAAAAGCTCTGTGTTCTCTGGAATATCCTTGATGGCTCTGAAGAAGAGATGTCCGTTTTTCATGTAAAGCTCTAGGTTTTGTTCTTCTGTGTTCCTCGCTGACTGGATCATCTGCAGATAATCACTAGAGCCAGGGTCAAGCTGAGCAAATCAAAACATGTCTTGTATTTACAACAAACCTAAAATAGTGAAACATATATATAAAAAAAAAAACAGGACGCATATGCTGTGGTTCTCACTTGTTTAGAATTTAAACTTAATCTTTTTTATATTTTTTTATTTTGTAAGTTATATATTAGGCAATAATCATTTAAATCGTTTTTTTTACTGTTTCAAATTGTTTAAAGTAGTCTCAATGTTTATTTCATTACAATTTTTTCCATCTCATTTTACATATTTGTTATGATTTATAGTTTTAAATGTTAAAATTGAAAAATTTTTATGATTGTTTTGAAAATATCACTTTTTATAATTTTTTATAAAAAAAATATTAAAATATATATTTTAAATTATTAAAATGTATTTTTATCAACTGTTGATATAAACATACTTTTAAATAATGTAAATAAATGTATTAAGTATTTTTAATGATTTTTTCTAATTATTATTGTTTATACATTTGTTATAAATAATACTTTTAAATATTAAAATGAACATTTTTTCACACCTGTTTGGGGATTATCAACCCCCACATTTCTTATAAATTATTTTTTTAATGTTAACATTGATTTAAGTATTTTTTTACAATTGTTTTTTTCCAATTATCACTGTTTACATTTGTTATTAATAATACTTCAAAATGTTACAATTGAATGAATGATTTTAATCATTGTTTACACATTTTACTGAATTAAATGCTAAAATTGTAATAAAATATGAGACAAAGTAAATGCAAAAAGCCGGCCATCGCTCACCCGCAGTTCTCCGGCCTCCGCGGCGCGTCTGTCCGAGCAGCTGCAGGCGATGAAGGCCACCGCGCTGTCGGCTCCGGCGCAGGGTCCGAGCACCGAGCCCTCGGTCAGAGCTCGAGCCGAGAGAATTCTGATCCAGCGCTGGACCCGCAGCTCCTCTGAACCCTGGCAACACAATCACGGAGAAATCTACAGCTCGACTATGTGTTTAAAAGGGTTTGGTTTCACCTTAAAGCGCATCTTACCATTTTGTGTCACGAGCAGAACCCGGAGGAGAGTTGTGATCTTTTTGAGATAGTGTCCTCAAATAATAATTTGGGATTATTTATCCGCATGGCCAGACTCCGCCCCTTCCCAGTGACCTATTGGGTCTGAGTGATTGTGTTCTCCTGGTTCTCCCTGAGCCTGGATCTGTGGCTCAAACGTCTGATGAGAGATCGCTGAGATGAGATGAGCTCATTACTGTCACACACTGACCACTGAACACTGGATGCCTGAGGCCTATTCAGAAAGGGATGTCTGTGAAGGCTGTTTAATCCCTCGGTTAGGCCCATGCAGGGATGTTGCTATAGGTATTTTGTGCAGAAACCTTTACAATCACCTGCCACTTTATTAGGTACACCTATCCAACCGCTCATTAACCCAAATTTCTAATCAGCTAATTACATGGCAGCAACCTAACGCATAAATAACATTGTCAAAAACAAGCATTTGATGGGGAAGAAAGGTGATTTTGAACGTGACATGGTTGTTAGTTTCAGAAACTGTTAATCCACTGGGATTTTCGTGCACAAACATCTCTGGGGTTTACAGAAAATGGTCAGAAAAGGAGAAAATATCCAGTGCCGGCTGATTGGGGAGACTCGTTTGAGCTGAAAGGCATCTCTGAACACAGAATACATTGAACCTTGAGGCGGCAGAAGACCACACCATGTGCTACTTCTACAATAAACCAAGGTTAAAACTCACTCATGCTCACCAAATTTGGAAACAGAAGATCCATCCTGCCTTGTATCAGCAGTTCAGGCTGGTAATGGTGGTGTAATGGGGGACCAATTACATTGTGTCAATGCCACAGCCTTTCTGACCATCTCCATCCCTTTATGATGTATCCATCCAGCAGGACAAGGCGGCATGTCATAAAGCATGAAGTATCTATTTGAACATGACGATGAGTTAACCGTAATCAAATGGCCTCCACAGTCACCAGATCTCCTTAGAAAATGTCTTTATTCATTTGAGTAATTATTCCAAATAAAAAGCGTATGTCTTCTGGAGCTGCCACTTTACAAAGGCTTTAAAATAAAATTTAGATATAAAAAAACTACATTTGTGACAGATTTCCCTTTTCGGAGGATTGTGTTTTGGCATATGACTATGAAAATCTCAAAAAAAAATTATTTTATATCTTTCATTGTGGGTGTGTTCAAGCAATAATGAGGAAAAAGTGTCAAGTAATTATTATTATTATTATTATTATTATTTTTGAAACGATATTAACATTAAAAAAAACAAGCATTTTTATAATTCCATGCATCTCGTTTACTGTGACTTGCCTCATGGAACTTCCTAAAAGTATTGTTTTTAATATCGGTAACATCAAATCTGAAAACCATAGGAGAATTTATAGAAACAACAAACAACTTGAAAAAAAAATGTAATATTAAGTGGATGAAGTGATTTATCCCATCAAATTATGATATTTATCTTCGGTTATTGTTCAACGCTTCTCTCTATTGCAGTCCACTTGAGATCACAAGATCTTCTGCGCATGCGCAGTGCTCCATAAGCGCTGCTAACCGGACCGTCTTGGAACGAAAAGATTTACTTTACTGAATAAAAGTAACATAGAGTGGACGAGGATATAATAAAACCCGACAGTATACGAATATCTTCTGGTGAAACCCGCAGTGGGAGTGCTGTTGTGTTGTTCGACGGGGCGCGTGTTGTCATACTGGAGTGAAATTAACCACTCGCGCGTGTCAGCTGCATTTCTGCCTTTGGATTTGATGTGTTCACATAACACAGTATCTACCTGACAGGAATGAGAGGAGACAGCTATCATCCCATTAAAGCGAATTGGTTCCTTCAACTTTTCTGCATCTCTCTCCTGACTCCATATTTGAGAGGAGAAGATGGGTCCTGCCATGGAGCCTTTGATTTATACTTTGTGTTGGATCGGTGAGTTGGGTGCCCTTATATGTCCATGCAGTCTGAATGTTTATCAAATGTTTAAAAATATGTTCTCGCAGTTTCTATTGAGTGTATTTGGTGTTTTATTGACAAATTATCATTACAATTAAAAATGTAGTGAGTTTACAATGTTTAAGATAATTTGGTTCACCAAAACGCAGAGCACTAATTTATATTTTGGTTTCAGGAAGAGATACATAAAGCTTTAGTAAACATTTGGAATATACCTGTAGACTTCAGATTATAGTGCTCTACTTGGGAAACACTCATACAAGGACTCTAGGAAAAGAGGGAAGGGATATATTTTGTTTTAAAAAAAGTGTTGACCATCACCAGAGCATGGCTTTGATAAAATCCACCACATTTACAAGACTTCGGTTGAAGTAGTCACTTTTCTGTGCAAACAACCAAAAAGAGTTTATTTGGTGAGTTATCTAGTTAATTTGGATGAAATGCAAAACCGCAGTTGACCCGCCTTGTTCAGTGAAGATATTAACAAAATGATTGTATCCTGTCTTGATTTGTTGTTGTTGTTGTTGTTGTCTATTTAGTACTTGTATTATTGTTAAAGAGTCACAAAACACAGGCGAAAAGGGGCGTGGTCAGCCATGAATTAATGAGATGCCGTGGAGTGGGATTTCCATCAGGATATGCGGCTCAAAACCTAAATTTTCTCTTATGCTTAATTCAGTGACAAAGTACGTTTATGCTTCAGAGAGCTATCTGAAAGTGGAAGACTGCTCAAATTTGACTGTTGGTCAATCTCTGGTGATCATTGTTAACGGTTGGAGCACAATCAAACAGCTGCAGATATTATGATCCAAAATATATCGCAACGTGTATCATTTTAAATGAACTGAGTGTTGGCGGCAATGTGGTTCCCAAAACACAGACCACTATCTTAAATTGTGGAGCTACCAACAGATTGAAGGTTCCTGGAAGAGACCTAGCATTGTGCTTTCACACCTCATTTAAAAAAAAAAAAACTACGAAAAAGGGGCGTGGTCAGCAGTGAATTAATAAGTTGCCAGAGAGCCGGATTTGCATAAAAATAAAAGGGTCCACTGCGCACTTTCTGTTGTGCATAATTCTATGACTGAGAGGATTGCTCAGATGCTTCTCGATTTTGTTAATTATGACAGTGATCATTGTCAAAAGTGGGAGTGCAATCAAAAAGCTGCTGATATTATGGTCGAGAATGTGTATAATTTCAAATGCAGTGAGATAATTTGGAGTGTTGGCAACAATGTGGTTCCCAAAACACAGACCACTACCTTATATTTTGGAGCTGCCAACATATTAAAGGTTCTAGAAGAGATATATAAGGCGTTAGTAAACACAATACCCCTGACACCTAGCATTGTGCTTTCATATCTCATTTTTGAAAAACCTATACAAAGGGGTCGTGATCAGCAGTGAATTAATAACTTGCTAGGGAGCCAGATATGCATATAAATTACAGGGTTCCTCAGATGCATCTCAATTGTCTCTTGTGGTCATTGTAAGCAGTTGGAGCATAATCAAACAGCTGCATTATGCTAATTTATGCTATCTGTGAGTTAATTTGATTAAGTATGAACCCTATTTGTTTTGTAATCTAGTGTTTATCCTTGTAGGTCAGGCAGTGTGTCAGAAAACTGGCTGGAGATCTATGGATTTGTGGAACAACTGACAAACCGTTTTGTGAGGTAAGTCATGCAAACAGTGAAATAATACAAAATTAAAATCGCATCTGACAAAGAGTTTTCTTGAAGCAGTTGCCATTTTTCAGTCAACTCTTGCACATGTGGATAGCTAAATATAACTTAATTTCAGATTACTATTTTTACCATCAGCGTGTGGTACCATGACCTACTTATCACAAAGGCACAGTGGCCAACCTCAAAATGTGTCATGGTAGCAATTTACACCATTTATAGCAGAAGCGGAAGTCGTATACAGTTATATACAGTTTCAAACCCAGCAGACGAACGCGCATCCGCCTAGCCTGTTAATATGAAAATGTGACATCTAGTGGTGAACTGTTGAATAGCGTATGTTTACGTTTTCTTCCTACAGCCCAAAAATGAGGGTTTCTTTCATAGTGTTTTCATCAAGAGCAGAAGTCGTCTTGCCTCTAACTGGAGACAGGTCAGATTTCTTTCAGACCATTCCTGCAAATGAGTCATGCAAATTCAACCCGTGCATTCAAATGTTTTGTTTTAAGGGTCGACATTGATGGTGGTCTGCAAAAGCTGAGCAAGGTCAATCCTGCTGGCGAGACCTAC
Organism: Danionella cerebrum; assembly: GCA_007224835.1. Classification (NCBI taxonomy): domain Eukaryota; kingdom Metazoa; phylum Chordata; class Actinopteri; order Cypriniformes; family Danionidae; genus Danionella; species Danionella cerebrum. Next base: position 279,987 of record SRMA01026790.1, on the reverse strand, counting down.
ATGCATGAGGGTTTTAAAAAGGTACAAAAATAAGCATTAAAAATAAAACTTTCTTGTATTTTTTTGTAGTTTTTAGAATATTATGGATCTTTTTCAGGCAATAGAACAAATGATTTCACAGGGAACAATGGCATCCAGCATCATTATTGCATTGACGGATGGGAAGTTGGATATCTATGTTTATGACCTGGTTGTGAAAGAGGTACCGCAAATATTTCCTGATTTTAGACTTTTTAACTGGTTTGGCTATAAACGATATCTCCATTTGCTTTACTAGGCAAATCTAGCCAGGCAGTACGGTGCAAGAGTGTATTGTGTTGGTGTACATGACTTTGATGCCAACCAGGTAAGACCGTTTACTCTGCTTATCATCTGTCTGAGGTATCCAACAATGTAACATTAGTATAATTACCAAGAAACCACATTTAAGGTCATTTGTAAAATAATATAATGTTTATGATAAGTTTTTGGGAATTTCTCACCAATTTCTTCTTTTTCATTCCGAATCGGTACTAAAACATCTTTATCAAACCATTTAAATGGCGTGCTACACCTACTAGCAGCTCAGGTATGTATAGTAGGTTCAATGCCATCAAAAGAAACAACATTTTCCCACCAAAGCAGTTGGTTTAAGCTAAAAGTATAGAGACGGGTTTTGTAGCATAGGATACATTTACTCGACTAAGAAATCAACCCTACAGTCAAGTGTGCAGAGTAGCACCCCTAGTGGATGTAGAAATAATTATCGCGTTTAAAATTGGATGATGCAACCTACCACAGATACTAAAAGTCATAAGAATGGGTTGATAAATGATAATGGCATGGTAACATCTGAAGCTTTGAAATTAATATATATGTCAAGATTAGGAAAGAGCACACCAGAGGGACAGCTCAGGTTGATTGTTTTGGAGACAAAGATTGAGATGGTTTGGAGATGTGCAGAGGAGGGATGGTGGTTATATTGGTAGAAGGATGTTGGAGATGGAGATGCCAGGCAAGAGGTCAAGAGGGCGGCCAAAGATGAGATATATGGATGTGCTGAAAAAGGACATGAAGCTAGTTGGTGCAAGAGTAGAGGATACTGAGGACAGAGTTTTTGATTCGCTGTGGCGACCCCTAAACTGGGAACAGCCGAAAGGAAAAGAAGAAGAAGTCTGAGATCCTCCAGAAACTAAGTCACAATAGAAACATTTTTAAAAACAGTTTTTGATAAACGCAGCACCTGGACAACAGTGGAATTTGCCATAAAAGCATAGCAGCAGTTATATATACAGTAGTATTCATGTTATATGGATGTGAATAATACAGCAAAAAATAAATAATATAAGAAACAAACATCGCAAAAGATTTTTTGGCGTGTAATTCTTCAGTTTTTAGGGATAGTAATAGCTGCCATGAGACGGTTGTCAGGAAGACATTGTTTATGTGTGTGCATTAGCAACTGCATTAGCACTACAAAGCAGTGCTTTGTATTGACTTTGGTGAATGTGCTTCTCTGGGAACTAATCGGATTCTGCAGAGCAACATATCCGGCTCATTTTAGATCAGCACAAGCAAGACATTATCATTAGCAAGGAAATGATTCTGACTTGGAAGACGGCAACAGGATTCTTTCATCTGGGTCTCGGATCAAAGACTCAACATTAAGTTTATTTTGTGATATGTATCGATAATGGTTAATATGAATAAAAATATGAATAATTATAATAATTAAATCTGCAAATAGCGATCAAATGGGTTGAGCACCTCAGGTGCCATCACCCTGTGGGCAGTTTGTTGCATTATGCATTTTGACTATTCCTAAATTAGGAAGTATTCAATCAAAAATGGTTAACTTCAGAAAAATATGGCAAATTTCATGGTTTCTTACATAAAAGTGTTCCAAATATGTACTTAAATCACAGAAATAGAATCATAAAACAGCAGAAAATGGGATATTCAGTGTTGTCACTATGTGGGGCTATAACCGCTACCATAGTTTGTATATAGATGTGTTCAGACATGGATTCTTAACACGCATGCCAAGTTTGAACCCAATCGGCCAGTCTTAAGTGGCTCAGTTATTAACAACTGCCTGTTTTGGGTGAAATTTTGAATTCTGAGCGCATATAGTTTAACAAAGTTAATAAATCTTCGCAATTTAACATCGCACATGCCTTACGATAAGACTGGTGGAGTTTGGAGATGAACAGATACAATTTCTAGGAGGATTTGTTCAAAGTTTATTGCTAAATATCGTCCTGTCTTGTCTGGAAATGCGATCTATATTACTTATATTTAAGTCTTGACACAAAACACATGTTCGCCGAATTTCATTAGCTTATGAGAAACTGTTAAAGGCGCTATAGAACCATTTTCAACAATCACTTTTCGATCTTCAATCAGACGTAAATTTTCATCAGGTGTGTTTCAAGCACAACTGGCTTTAAGGATTACATCATTGTTCTCATAATGACATCACGTTCTGTTGGATCAGCTTCTAGATATCGCAGACAACAAAGATCAAGTGTTTCCTGTTGTCGATGGATTGGAAGCCCTCAAAAACATTGTAAACTCGGTGAGTTGTGAAAAAATGCAATCAGTAAATGCAGGAAATTCTTTTCTGTAACAGACTACGCTTTGTGTTCTCAGATTTTAAAGAAATCCTGTGTGGAGGTGTTTAATCTTGAGCCCTCCAGCATTTGTGTGAATGGTAAGCAGTGTTGTTTTGAACAATTTATATTGACACTAAATTAATGAAATGATTGCAATAAGCATGCCACACCATTAGATGGCGATGACACCTGTGAAGTATCTAAGTTATACCTGAAAACAGATTATACATGTTGCATTTGATAAAACTCTGCTAATGAAGGGTCGTGAAATGGCAATAAACACATTTCATTTCAGAGTCATTTAACATAGTTCTGAGAGGAAGAGGTTTCACACAGGGCAGAACTTCAGAGGGTGTGGTCTGCACATTGTCTGTCAATCAACAAGATCCTTACAGTAAGTTATTCAATGTCACCCAAAACAAGGTGTAACTATTTAAATATATAGAATCCTACAGTCTGAGATAGAACAGGAAGTTACCTCACAACAGGAAGAGCCTGCTTTATTCAACCAACTTCCTGTTGTGATGTAGACCTTGAAAGCAAGGTTTCAGAAGATTTAACAGAAAACACAGCTTATTTTAGCTTAAACGTTAGAGATGCTATCAGCTAAACACATGCATCGTTGAGGGAAAAAGGAGATCGGGGAGGGAGAAACGTTAATGATATTTGGAAATAATTGCAGTGAAACAATGTTTTTATGATTTACATTACAATTACTTATACATTAACATGTTTTTAGAACCATTTTAAAAAGTATAAATAATTAAATTACTTATACTTATGCTTCTCTTTAGTCTCATCTTTGTTTTAAAAAGTTGTACATGCCTTCCCTAGCCATGAAGGGCCACACATCCCTTTACTTTAGCATTTCCTTTTCATTCACCTCACGTGCATGTGAAAAATAAAGGGCTAAGAGGTACAAATGGAACCAGTTCTGTGTCAAGTCTACTGTCTATACCATAGGTTACCCAAAGTCGTAGATTGACATGCACCTCTAAAAATGTTGTGCAGCTTGTACATGGACCGTAAGCTCTGTGATTGGTCAGTTTGGTAGCAGCGTCATACATAAACAGAGCTATCCGCCATTAGCACAACATACACCAACACAAACCAAAATGCAGAACAATTGATCACAGCAAAGCAGGAATGTAACTTTCTGTGGAACACAACGATTGTCCGCTAACTATTAAGAGTCGAAATGCGAGTGAAGCAGATGTATAAAAAAGAGAAAGCCACAATCATGGCAACTGATAAGAACCTTTTTTGCATTATGTGCTAAAGTACTAGCACCATATTTTATATTTCCTATATATTGTACATTTGTGAGCATTTCAGCTCTCTTTCAATGCATCTGGTTGGTTTTTAGTGAGCTGAGAATAACTCTTGTTCCACATCCTTAAATAAAGCCTCTGTGTTTGAGCCTTTATTTGTCATTTTACCACAGTCTCACGCTACTCTCTTTTCCTTGTAGACGAGAGGCCAAGTGTAGTGAAGGATAATTACGTACTGTGTGCAGCCCCAGTGTTGACCGAGGTCGGACAGTAAGTGGCAATGGAGCAGCTTCAGAGGGAGAACACTGGCTCTCCATTCATAGGAACAGCTGCTGACATGCGGAGAGAGAGAGAGAGTTCATCAACTTTTCTCATGGGGCTTTATCTCAGTTTCTGTTTATAGTTTAGCTATTGGACAACTGATAAGAAGCAGGGCTGAAACAAAGCATTTGGCTATTCACCATTTGATGTTGCTGTCTATCTTACAGATTTACTCTGTACAAATGAAGGATAGTTTCACCTAAGAAAACCTCTGTAAACAAGCTAGCTTGTGACATGCTAAATGCTAAACATGCTAGCTATGTGTTGAGGATGGTTTTATCGTAATGTAGTACCAAAGTACATCTTACCAAAATAACTTTGTAGCAGCAATATATAAAAAATGATATGTTAGCAAAATGTTGATTAGCTAAGACGCTAGCTAGCGTGCTAGTAGTATTAAAACGTACGTTTGCGTGTTTGGAGTCAAGTTCTAATGGATTTTTCTTCTCTCAACAGCTCAATCGAGGTGCTCATTAGTTTGAATAACGGGAAGTCTTTCATTTCAACTCCAATCACAATATTTTCCACCACATGTGTGAGTAGAAGCATGCAATTTTGAAAATGGTTTCTGAGGGCACCCAAAGTTCATTCCCTGGTCTATGTTGTTTGCATTGGTTCAAAGGGCTCTCATTCCTCAGCGGACAATATTTACCATATCCATCTTTTTTGGTTAATACATTTAATAATAATATATTCAATCCAAAAATGGGCAAATGAAACATTAAAAACTACAATATAAAGTAAGGTGGTGCTATGAATGACACTTAATTTGCTGTATTATTGTATTGGACGATATTCTCGTCACAAACTAGGTGGCGCTATAGACCCATTTTTCGCCACTTACTTTTGGAACCCTAATTGGAAATAACTTTTCACCAGTTCTGATGTGTTTGTGACTTTTCTGTGACAGCAAAATATAATCGTTTGATGAACGCCGTGAAAATTGCTTGGTTAATCCTAACCGGCGTTGAACTATTACTTGTTTACCGGGAAAGGAAATCCAAAATAGTCACTTTCTTTTTTTGTAACAGTCTGATGGGACCGTGGTGGTCATTGTAATACTGGTACTGCTGGTTTTGGTGGCTTTGATTCTGCTCTGGTGGTTTTGGCCTCTCTGCTGCACTGTGGTAATCAGGGATCCACCGCCATCACGTCCCCCACCTCCTCGACCAATACCAGTAGGTTCACTTGTACAGTACTTGAATACACTGGATGACACATTGAAAATAATGGTGATTTTCATAAAGGAGCCGGAGATTGATCCTTTGCCCAAGAAGAAATGGCCTACGGTGGATGCATCTTATTATGGTGGTAGAGGACCTGGTGGTATTACTCGCATGGAGGTCAATCAAACTGAACCTAATCTACTAATAACCGTTTTGCTATGAAATGCTAACAAATGGACCTTGTGCACAGGTTCGCTGGGGTGAGAAAGGCTCTACGGAGGAAGGAACACGCTTAGCAAAAGCTAAAAACGCAGTGGTTAAAATGCCAGAGGAGGAGTTTGAAGAACCTGCAATAAGACCACCACCCAGACCACCACCAGTGTATCAGGTCCCAGCTCCTGAAAAATGGTACACGCCCATTAAAGTAAGTTTTGCCAATGCCTTAGCAGGTTAGAGTTGGTAACTATTGTTTTGTACAATGTGCTTTAATTAAGTACATTTTTATGTAAATATCTAGGGCCGTGTTGATGCTGTGGTGGCATTGCTACGTAGACAGTATGACAGAGTCGCTATCCTGAGGCCCACAGCAAATGATCAGGTATGGCCACTATTTATTCAGCTTGACAGCAATAAAAAACTCAAAGTAATGTTTAATGCAAAATCAAACTGATCCTATTAATGTGAATCTGTCACATCTCGAATCTCGCTTTGACACGTGCAGATTAAATTGGTGCCGTGACCCGGATGAAAGCCTAGTTTTTATTCAGGGTTTTTTGAACGAGACGCAAAAAAGCTTCTTCATGCAATGAATGTGAGTTTGAATGCGAGTTTGGGGAAAAGCTGTTGAGCGATTGACTGCTCAAACTCATTTTCAAAGAGTACAAGGACACCAGACTCCACAAATCTATTGAGCAAATGTGTGACCCTGACTGACCGCGTTAGCTACGGAAAGCCTAGCGAGCTAACAGTTTCTCGAATAATAATGATACATATACAAGCAGAATCTCCATATGTTTCGTCACTTTAATTTCCTTGACAAATCCTGGTTTAAAGTACAGTCAGGTGCCAACACATTTGCACTTTTCCATATTAAACACAGCAATTTAAAGTCACTCAGTCCCGCTCAGTTTTAGTGAAGGAGGCGTGGGCTTGTGAGGAAAGTGACCCTGATTTACACCGGTCACCAATCCATCGCAGGACCACTTTCCCTCTCGAATTAACCCCTAATGGGAATTTAGAGTCTTTTCATTTACTTAAAGTACGTTGAGGGGTCAAGATTTTTGTACACCTTTGAAGTCCAGCACTTTTCTGTATTAAACGCAGCAATTTTACAGCTTGTTTTTCCAGTTTCACTCGGTGAAGGAGATGTGGCCTTTTGGGAAATCGACTTCAATTCATATACTCTATTTAAACTATTACCGTTATCTTTCTGTGTGTCATGCGAGATTCCATAGCAAAAGGAAAGGAGAATACGGCATTTATTCTTACTGTAACAGCTTCGACCTCATTTTCTCTGCTGAAAGGCTCATTAGTGGCAATAACCTGCTCAGACGAAGAAGACAGTCCTGTCACAGACAGACCACATCATACACATGGACAGACAATCTCTCGTTATGGCTCCGTGCAGGGGTCCAACTGGTTTTACACTGACCTCCAATGCACACTCATCGTAGGAGTCTTCATTATTGGGATGGCTCGACTGTCAGAGTTCAAGTTGTCAGGAAGATGTTGGTGTCTGGCACGGCGGAGCGTGGCCTCTGACCCTTCTTTGTTTCCACTGTCAGAATTAGGCTGAGTTCCATTCCTCTCACTTATCCTTAACACCTAGCTCTTGAAACCAAGCGCCTATGAAGAAGGACACCCCTTCAGAGGCTTAATCTTAATTTAAAACAAAATAAATTACAAAAATACTTACTCTTATGGCTTTCTTTTATCATGCTGGTGGCTATTTAGCCCATTGTGTGTAAGTGTTCTTCGAGTCTTCTCTATACCCCCCCCCCTTGTTTTTGTAGCTCGTCAATTTCTACCTTTGCTCGGGGTGACCTAATGTCTTTCTATGGTACATGTTGGAAGCCATCTACACTAGTCACTAATCCATCACAGGATTAGTTTCTCTCTTATATTGATTAATGGGTTTTTATTAACCAGAAGCATGCTTTTGGGTTGTGGGAATTGACTTTTAACTAAATGGCAGCAATGAAACCAACTCCATCACCTTTTTTCTTTTCTATATAACTTTGTTTTCTTGTTTTAGTCCAAACACACTGGTAGTACTGGTACCCGTCCTATCCTCATGGTACCAAATCTGTCCGAACATGGTTCATGAAGCATTAGTCTGACCTCCATCACCGCCGCTTCCTAACTACAAATTAAATTCAGGCATCCTCTCAATTGAACTCAATTACTACAAATTATCCCGCATGTCAGTTTGACAAAAATATTGTCAAGAATTATTTAGTATACGGTGCATGTAAACCCCCGGCACGAGTGATTCAGCATCAGTACTGAGTGAATGTGATCTGGCCAGGAAACAGTGGGGGAATGAACTTTCACCAGTCTCGAAATGAGGACACAGTTACAAGCATGAGCTGGTGACTGAAGGAGGAGATTTGATTTGTCATTTCTCACATTTATACGAGATAATGGGCAAATGGAAGGGGGTGGGGTTCCATTAAGAATCTACAATGTACATAACATCCTGTTTGTGTTGCTTTTTTTGTCTTTTAGGGTCGCTGCATCAAATTCACCCGCGATCAAATCCACCGATGAACCCATTTGGTGTGTTCTGGTCCATTTAAACACTTGAAGAAAGCATAACTGTATATTTAGACGTATAAAGTTCAGAAATGTGTTTTTTTTTCTTTTTACATTTTAAGTGATTTGATAAACTGACCTTCTGATTTTAATTTAATATCAATGTTTGAGTTTGAGCTTCTCCAACTGTTATTTATAAATAATATTTTTTTTATGGCTGTGATAAGAGTTTTGTATGGAGTCGTTGTTTTAAATAATATCGAAATGGTATAAAATATTACATTTTATTTTTATAATGATGTTCATTTGTGAAGGTTTAATTCATAATGAAATGTAAGTGTTGCCTTGAAAATAAAACATCAAAAATGATTAATTTGTGAATGATTAATGCAAAAAAGCAGCTTCACCAGCATTAGTATTTGGTAAATCTGGGATTACTGTGAAGCTTAATCAACTGTCTGTTTAGTGTTTGGTTGCAAGGGTTTTAAAAATCCTAAAATAATCTCTCATACAATGGGAGAAAATTTAGCTGAAAAGTGACAGTGGAATAGATAAAAATGATTTCAATACAATAGAAACCTAGAATGGTTTTATTATAATATATTCATTACTAAACGTTTAGGTTTTCTTTCCCCTAATCCAACCAAATATATTGTGAAAGATGTGAAATTATAAGTCAATGGAAGTTAATTTAACATCAGTTTTGATGTGCAACCCCCCACATATTCCATTTATTATTAGTATGTTATTGCTTGAAAACATATATTGTGAAAGATACAGATGCATAAAGTATATAAACTTGAAAACGAATAGAAGCCTTAACATACTTGGTTAACACACAACCGATCGGAATAAAAATAATAAAGTTTTTAGATCAGACGTTGTTAAAAGACATGAAAGTAATTGCATATAGATACAGTTTAATAGCTTTCTTGGCCTTAGTTGGAATACTAATGTAATTTATTTATTACTAAACGTGCATTTTTAGAAAGTTACAATGTCTACGTTTGTAAATAACACATAAAAGTGTGTATTAATAATCTGAAAATATTTGAAATTATAATGACTTAAATTGTAAATTAGATTTACAGAAATAACAATTTTATTTTATAAAAAAAAATATTATTTTATTTTTTACTAGCAAGAGTGATATTCGTCGCATTCTGTTGTTGTCGCAGGATTTAAATGTCACACTTTCTTTTCCTTTGACGTTAGCACTTAGCTCGACGGCTATTCGCCGGCGACAACAACATGCTCGTATTCCATCCCTAACAAACAGGGGTGAATGGGATTTACGGGAGGTATTTACCTGGAGGTGAGAGGTCTGCTCTGATTACAGCGAGACATAATGGGTTTAAAAACTAATCTAATCCTCGTTTGAAGCGCAGGTGTTCGCTTACACCGCTCGTGGCTGCGCTTGCAACAGATGCAGCTGCATGAGTTTATAATGTATTAAACGCAAATAAACAAACCGTGTAACACATATACAGTTTTTACCGAAATCATTATCAAATGTTGTTTTGAGTGTATGTAACTGCAAACGTGTCTCATTTATCTTATTAAAATCCTTTACGCTGGAAAGTATGCTAATATTATTAGCAGTGATATATTTACAAAAAAAATCTAAATCAAATATTTGGTGTTCCTACTTATTGCCCTCAATGGTCAGTTATATGATCAACAAAACAGGTGCTAATGAACATCTATAAGAGGGAGAAGGTGTAGTCACATCAGCCATCTTGTTTGTAGTCTTTCTTTAAAATTTTGCAAATTAAATTTATGTGCAAAAACTGGCGCCGAATATCAAAAGAAAAATAGATGTTGCTTTGTTAGAGGCCTTTTTCATATATAAAAACTTAATGCGTCTTTGAACACGTTGACAACACAAAATATGTGCAATCGTCATTTTGCTTTTGGAGGTGGTGTACTACTCTTTGGTACTGCTCCATTTTTTTTTCATACTCCCAATTAAGGAACAAAGCAAAGCGACTCAAGTTTGTAAAAAACATAGGAACTGGGCTGCAGGAAAATGGCAGCAGGTGCTCTGGACTGGTGAGTCAAAATATGAGGTTGCAGCAAGACAGATTACTCATCGAAAGGTTGGAGAATGGAACAATAATGAGTGCATTAGTGAGGCATGGTGGTGGTTCCTTCACTGTTTGGGGCTGTATTTCTGCAAATAGAAATTAATATTTGGACAGGAATAATGTTATCAATGCTGGGAAATACAAGCAGATGCATATCATCAGCTGTGAAGGCTAGGGTGTAGTTTCATTTGTATTAAAGCATTTCATAACATACATCCACTAGGGGGCAGTGTTAATGTTTGCAATACTATAAGTGATGCAGAAATTTAATCTTATAATCTTTCTCATTTCAAATGTAAAGTAATATTGTCCCCTAGTAAATATTACTTAAAACAAGAAGGTAAAGAAATTTCAGAAGTGACTAGAATCATGATCACAGCAAATAGACTTCAGCTCTTAGACGATATCTCCCAGTATCTCCAATTTTATATTGTGCCACAATATTTTGTTACACCCCTAAATACTATACATATGATTCTACATACCTACTTCAGCCACTGCAACCACAATGCCTCAGAACATCTTGAAGAGCACTCATTACATTGAGTTGGGTGGCTACCAGTATTGGCCTGTGCTGGTGCCAAGAGGGATCCGCTTGTACACCTATGAACAGATTCCAGTGTTTCTCAAGGACAATCCTTATATCACCGATGGATACAGAGCTCACCTCCCCTCCAAACTCTGCCTCAAAAGGTTTCTTTCAATCTTGTTTACCTAAAGAATTATTTCTCAACAGTTCCATATACTCATTGCTTCTCATTTCCCACAGCATCTTTGTTTTGTCCAATGAGACTGTGAACATCTGGAGTCATCTGCTTGGCTTCCTGCTGTTCTTCTCACTGGGAGTAAACGACATGGCCACTGTCCTCCCATCTGCAGGGGCTTCTCGAGAGGACTATGTTATTTACTCGATAGGACTCTTCTGCTTTCAGGTGAAGGAATTCACAACGTATTCATTTCTGTGTATTGAGCTTAGAAGGATTCGCGTTCATGTTTATGGTTTCTCTGCAGGTTTGCATGCTGTGCTCTGTGGGATACCACTTATTCTGCTGCCATCGCTCGGAAAAGACATGTCGCCGCTGGCTTGCTCTGGACTATGCTGGGATATCTGTGGGGATTTTGGGATGTTATGTGCCTGGAGTCTTCTATGCCTTCTACTGCAACAGTGTATGACTCAAGGGGTTTCTTTTCATTACGATTAAAAGCGTGGAATATAATGGCTTTCGTAATGACTTTTAATCTGTTTAGTATTCCATCTATGTCTTTCTGAATGCGCGCACACAATAAATTGTGCGATTACATTCCTTCATTTATCAGATGGTTTCTCAATCACTTGTAAATGAGAAAACAGATGAGCAGCGTGAACACAAATATAGTATTTACCTTGCAAATTTCCTTTACATTATATACCATGAATTATTCATAAATGAAAGAATACATAAGACATTCGAGACTTTGCATGATGGAGCGTCCGAAGTGTTTAGCAAATGCAGTGAACATACATTTTTCATGTGATACTGCGCCATGATTCCATAATGATTTAGATTAATAATGATTAACAGAATAACAGATGTGTTGCCCGTAAGACTTTTACATAAAATCACTCTACGTTATTATATTTTTGTTATTCAAAATGCGCAAAGCATTAAATATTTTTTTTTAAGACTAAATTATTATTTTTTTGCACTTCCTGAATGTTTAGGAACGCTAAAGAATCTCCAAGAAAACAAAACAATGCCGTTTCAGGGATCATGGTAAAAAAATGCGCTACAGGTTTGGCCACCAAAATGATTCAGCTGAAAATTTGCATGAAAGGGTGTCAGAAATGTCAGAGAAAAGTTTTTTCATGTGATACTGTGCCATGATTCCATAATAATTTGGGGATTTAAAAATGGAAATGGGTACTGCAACCAGAAAGCCTGACCACCTCTGGTTGGTTCAACTTTCAAGCAGAACAGTTTGAACTTTAGAGTCATATTTATGGTTCATCTGTACATTTGCATAAATCTAAAGTTATTGTATTCTGTTCATTTCAGTTTTGGAGACAGGTGTACCTCCTCACGGTGCTGGCCCTCATCCTAGCAGTGTTTGCAGTTCAGATTCATCCGCTCTACCTCACAGCTCAGTGGAAAAAGCTACGATCTGCCATCTTTTGTTCCGTAGCTGGGTACGGTATCATCCCAGCCTGTCACTGGGTCTGGCTCAATGGAGGGTTCCATTCTGAAATCGTTAAGGTATTTATCAGTAAATGTTACATTTCAAAGAGGACACTGTTCAAACCACATGGCATGACATACCGCTCTCTGTCTGCAGGTGTTTTTTCCTCGAGTCATGATCATGTACATGATCGCAGCCTCTGCGTTTCTTTTCTATGTCAGTAAAATCCCAGAGCGATACTTTCCAGGTACTTTTTTTCTTTTTCTATGTTATTTTATATGCATGTGATGCAAACCTGGTGTGTCAGGATGCAAATGTGTCAGAAATGTAGAGCAAACACAGGAAACGAAAGTTTTTCATGTGATACTGTGTCATGATTCCATAAAAACCACTGACATGGCATAGAAAAAGTGGCCAGACATTAAGGTAGAATTCAAAAAGAGAAATGCTATACTCTTAAAACACGCTGATTTGTATTCAAAAGAGCAAATCATTCTTTTACGTTAAGGTGGACTAGTGTTAATTTACAATAAAGCCTTTGTTTCAGTTGGATCAGGTTCGAGACCCCATGCTTCGATTGTTTTCCCTGCTCTTTGTTTTTTTATTTGAAGTCTGAAACACTGCATGTTTAGGCACCAAAATGATTCAGCCGAAATGTCGCAAGAAGGATGGTCAAAAATGTATAGCGAACCCTTGGAATAAAACGGATTTTCATGTGATACTGCGCAATGATTCCATAAGAACCACTTACATGGAATATAAAAAGTGGTCAGATTTTAAAATTAGAATCAAAATAGAGAAAACACATGCTGATTTGTATTCACAAGAGCAAATCGTTGTTTTAAGCTTCGGCAGATTAATGTGATTTTCATTCGAAATCTGAAACGTTCATTACAACAAGTAGTTTTGAACGCTTCAGTACGATCAACTGCGGGTCAAAGCATGCCAGTCATTTCCGTTCACTTACAATAAAACTTTTGGACGAGGTACACTATTTGCCAGGTGGACCTGCTGTGAAAAACACAGTGAGGTATTCCATTTGCGAATGTAAAGCGTAATATCACATTTCAAAGTCTTCATTTACAGCAGTCCTTTATATACAAATAAAATATTAACACCGAATTAGCCATAAACATGTTTAACACGCTTTCCTTCCTGTACTCCCAGGGCAACTCAACTACCTGGGAGCCAGTCACCAACTGTGGCACGTGCTGGTGGTGCTCATGTTCTACTGGTGGCACCAAAGTGCCATCTACATCATGAATTACAGGCACAAGCAGCCCTGTGGTGCAGATTGAATATCAGGCAAACTCTAGGCATTATGTTAATTTCTGTAAAGAGACAAAAGGAATGTTGTCTCATCTGCCTTTGAACCCAGTACCCTTGGGTCAGTGCAATTATGAACATGTTTTGTGCAATTATTAGTGTTGATCTGCCTGAACAAATCATATTCTGTGTATGTGCTGGGAACACGGAGCCTTTTCTCCACATGGTGTCACTGGGTTTTTATGTTGCTTAATTTTTCTCACATTTATGTAAGAAATATCGAATGCAAAGATGTACTTGCATGGGGTGGTGATGTTTCTGGATTTGTATATGACCAGAATGTATTAGCGTCTCTTTTTAATGCTGCAATATTGGGAAATGTACCCGTCATTCCCTGCGTCTGAAGTGGCATACTTCCACACTGTAAAGTATACAGAACACAAATGTGAAAAGAAGTTATCGAGACATTCTCTGATCCAATTTCTTTTGGTGAATACTTGAGGTGTGACATGCACGGGTTGGTTATAAGGTATAATAACTAGAAATCAGTGTAGTAGGTATTTTTTTAGCCATCATGCGGTCAGTTTTTACTATGATATATGCGTAGGATGCCATTTTGTGCAACTGGGTTAATGTTACGTAATGAAAACAAAGATGGCTTTTGTAGTAAATCCTGCATCTAATGGTGATATTGTAAATACTGTGCATTTCATTCAAATGACCTAAAAGGAACAATCCAATTTTCTTTGACATTCATTCTTCATGCCCCATTTTTTCGATCTGGTGACAAGTGTTAGCGTAGCTTAGCCTATATCATTTAGTAACATTTAAAAAAAACTGATCAAAGAAAAGTGATTGACTAAATAAACTACAGCGACTACACTTTGCAAGAATACCTAAACTGGTCTGACTCTGGTTGTTTTCAGACTGGTACCACTAAAGCAATTCAGGCATTAGAATCCTGGGAGATGTTCCAGTAGCTTAACATGGGATCAAACTTTCTAAAACTCACACTGAAAACCTCATAGAAACGTCACACATTCTTCTATTTTGGAGGTTACCAGTCTGTGCAGGAACATGAATTATCTGCCATTGAAAATAAATGGGAACCGGCAATGAAAATGAGGGATTGTAGGTTATTCATATTAAGAAATTAAATCACTGACAGCTCCCTAGCAACTAAACTTTACCCTAGTAACCGAATTATCTAAACTCTTTCTCAGCTTTGGTACGACAAAGACATGTGGGTTGAGTTATGTAAGTTATAGGTACAAAGGGAACATTATTTTAGGTCACTGACCTCTTCATGGCAACCAGACTGTTTACCATGGCAACCAATTGCATTTTCGGCTAAAACAACATCAGAGACAAGGAGGGCATGATTTGTTGGCATGGTGAACTTTACAACAAGTCCATTTTGCTTAAGAAAATACCTTTAAATAGCACAAACTTTGGCAAATCTAGTTTATATTATTGTTTGATGACAGGTGAACTGTTCAGTTAAAGTTGGCACTTAAATTTCGTGACTTAATGATGAAGAGGAGCGCTTTCACAACTAATTTTTGTATAGATCCAGGAAACTGAAGTGTACGCTTTCAGAAAAACGATCTGAACAATGGCTGCAAATCCCTAAACTCTACACGCACAGGAGTTGAGAATGATTCATTCATGCACTTCGGGTTTCCCCATCTCATTATTATTTGATTACATCCTGTATCTCTGTTGATGATCATTTGATTGTCATAATTTGTATGTGATCTATCATTCATCTTTAGGAACAATATAAACTGCCTGACTTGAAACCAGAGAGGAAAAGTGGATTAAATAAAAATATGAATTTAAGAAATTGTGTGTTTTAATCATTGAACCCTATAAACAAATTTCATCTAAAGCATAAACGTGGAAAAAGGATGATCTCCAAAACCTTTTAAAAAAAAGCATAAATATAAGCAGATTAAACACTACACTAGAACTTTACCATTTCTTCCCTACGGTTATAAAAACAACTAAATCCCAGGGTCTATTACCATGTTGTTACTGCTCTGGACTGTTACTTTTTTTTAAAGTAGTTTTTTTTTTTTTAATAAGTAGTAATTTCTTAGTAATAAAATGGAAACCTTAAGTAATTTCAAAGGAAATTGCATTATATTACAGGTTTTTATGTAAAAATAAAACAAACAAAAAAAACAAACAAATATTATAATGTAACTATAATGTAATTTTCAGAAACCAGAAGTACAGCAATACAATTCAACACATTTGGTAAATTAAAGCACAAGAGTAGCCTTAGCTGCTAATTAATCAACAGAAGGACATTGAAAAGACCAGCCAAAGGGGAATGTTAAGGTTCCTAATGTAACCCATCCTTCCCTGAAGGAAAATAAGGCCGTTCTTTACTAAATGTTTTGTAAGAAGTCTACAAAATCATTTTTTGCTCATTACCTTAAATTAAATCTATATGTTTTATTATTTTTTACAGTGTATTTTTCAAAGTCAATCAGATTTTTCTGACATTTCTTAAACTTCTTCTCGGGTTCAGTATATTGTGCATTTTCTCCATGTCCATGACTTTTACTGGTAATTAATTTTGTAAACTAACCACATATTTCCACTTGGAACATTGTTTTTTTTTTTGTTTTTTTTTGTACAGCATTTTTACAATATTTTAATGTTAAATATAGAGAGATTTTATAGTGTAGTTAATACTATAAGGGGAGATAAAGAATGAGCACATGCAAAAATAAAGTTGATTGTTCTGTTAATCCCCCAAAACAATTGGTGGAGCGTTTTGTTGCATGGTTGACCTCACGTAACGCATCTTTAATCACATAATGATTCCAACAAAAGGCTAACAAAAGAAAACCGACTTGACTAAAATCTATAGTAATCCATGAGCTTTGACTGAGTCCAGGGATCTCGTATGGGGTTTGTTCTTTTCACGTCTCAAGCAGAGTAACCGGATCGTTAAAACGTGGTTTGTGGCCCTTCGTTGCAGAAATAACAACAATACACGACTTTGACAACCCTACTAATGTCCATTTTGTGAACTTTGTCTATTATCGCCCCTCACCTTCAAGTCAAACATGACACTCTCAAAAGCCTAATCTGTACTTTCCCTCATAAAAATGTAATTTCTGAGCCTGAAATCTGTCGGTTTGACCTCACAGATGCTTCTGTGCAAATTAAAACCTGTTTCCAGCACTTACCAGCTGCTGAGGTTCTTCCACTGGCATTACCGGAGTCTGCTGCCTAACAATCTACATTGTCTGGGAGGATTAAACATTAATAATCCTTAAACTGGGATGAAAGTTCAATTTCATGTGCACAACTGACAACAAATGCAATCTTAACTCTGCTTCAAGTAAGTGTTGAAGGAAAGTGAGTGGTCACTTCAAATATCCTTCCGAAAATGTTTATTCTTCAGTTATTTTAAAGTAGTCAATTCATATTGTCATGATAGTCAAAACATAGATCGTAGTAAATCAATCATTTTGTTAGAATTATTATAGACATGCAAAAGTATATATATTATTAACGTACACGTTTAGAATTCTTAAAATGCTTCTGGATTATTTATGGTTTTGGATCTTAGCACTTGGTTGACATCACCTTGAATAGAATTTTCATTTGTCATCTTCTCCACAGATCTTTAGGAGGGTTCGACGAAAATCCCCAGAAGTGTCAGACTAAAAGGAAGATATTAAATAATGTTGAAAAATTAATACCATCATACATTATTTAATACTGCGATTATACTGGGAGTACAAAGACAATAAAAATAACAATACATAACAATGTAAATGCTTTTAAACTTTAAAGTACATTTTGGGTTCATTGTTATAACTAAATGGTTAACCCCCATTTCTTGAGATGTGTATATACATAATTGGTTACTATGGTAAACAGACTGGTTGCTATGGAGGGGTCAGTCACCGTACAGTATGTCACCATGAGTGATTTAAATCAACTCCCATGTCTCTATCATTTGCAAAAGCTGAGATAGAGTTCAGAAATTGTGGTTGCTAGGGTAAAAGTTTGGTTGCTAGGGTGTTTCATAATTACAATATCTTTCTCCCATTTATTTATTTATTTATTTATTTATTTATTTATTCTCACTACAAGCCAATGATAAATATTTAACCCATATTAGAGTCTAGGGTACTTTTGCAGGGACTGGGATTTCTTTTAGAAGTAGTAGTCTCCAAAGATATCGTAACCCAAATTTGGATGTCTTGGGAAGGATTGGTGGCTGTTGCTTGAATGCCCCAGTTTTCAATTTTTGTCCAATTTTTACAAGCCAAATATAATAATTATGAGATACACTCTCCAAAAAAAAAATAGGTGAACGCAATGATTTTCTTTAATATTTAAATAAAGTTTTGTAATACATTTTGCCATAAAAACGTTTTTTTATTTTAATTGCAGAATGAATGTTTTCAGAACATTTATATTCCATTTAATGGCTTTTAAGCAGGACAGGTTGAAAAAAATAAGTAAATAAAATGTATATGTATTCTGATTTGTTATTCCTGTCTAAAACCTTTAGTGAAAGGAATGGAATGAAAGGGAATAAACAAAGGAAAGGGAGGCAACAAAGCGTTTCCCTGATGTCATCATTCAGCAGATCTAGGAATGAATGGAGCGCTAGGACACAAATCTGCTGATGGACAGCATCATCTCGGGGGTCCGGGGTTTAGTGCAGGGTTTCCACTGCATGTCTTCTATTCAACACACATTTAAAAGCCTTTCGACTGCACTCGGTCTTTCGTAACACTTACTGACTGGCCAGAGTGACCGGCCAGTGTCTCCAATCGATTGATAAAGCAATATTTTCAGAGAGTAAATTGATTTAAAAGCGGATTCTGGCTTCTTACCTCAATGGCAGAGTATAAAGAGCATCCGTAGAGCTTCTTGTATTCTGCTTTGATGTCCTGCAGGTCGAGCTCAGATCGGCTCACGATGATTCTTCTCAAGGTGGATTCAGTGGTTCCTGCTCCCTGAAAAGTTATTTTTATTGTATTATTAATATATATTTTTGAATATAATATAATATATATATATATATATATATATATATATATATATATATATATATATACATTTTACGTTTTTACCCAACAGAAAGTTTGATTCATTGTATTGAATGTCATTTGTGATTTGTGAAAAAATTCAGTGAACAAAATGTTTTATGTTTAGTTTTCTATTGTTAAAGTTAATGCTAATTAATGTTAGCTTGTTTAGCTAAAGATACTTTTTCGAGGGCGAACTGGAGCTGTGACGGGTCTCTCTCAGTCTCCAGACACAGAGTAGGGGACAATGCACACATTAAGCGAAGTGTTTTGTTATTGTTTGTATGTTTACAATGAAATAAATTGTCGCTATTGCTGTTCATACACCTTGATTCCTCCAGAGTGGTTTATATTAAAGAGATTTTAATATTCTATAGCAACAATATTATCAATTCTTACAGATACACTAACAAAAAATCAGGGACTTTGTTTAGGATTATATTAAGGTCCCAAATAGGTTGAAACAGAGCCATGAATTGAAATAGAAATAGTTAAGTTGGAGGCTTAAAACTGGGTGAAAAGCTGGTAGTTCACATTTAAAAAAAAGGTAGTTTAAATAGTACACAAGATCTCTCCCAGACAAATCTTTCAAAGCGGACTGGGGTTTTAAGATGTGATCTGAAAGCACCACTTGATCAGTGGTGAGCTAAGGAAACTTGTGCAGGGGATGCAAAATGCATTCAGAACATTGTGAATACTGAGATCTAACCTTCATGCTTTTATGCAGGCGTTCTGCAAGGTAAGCTGGGACGCTCTTCACACATTTGACTGAAACAGAGACATTTTATAATAAAAATCATTATAGGGTATAATATATTTTTGAAATATCAAGTATTTTAGAGAAAATAGTAAAGATTCCATGAACACAGCTCTGATTTTAACCAAGATAACATCACCTATGGCCACCAGAATATCTTCCAGCCTCCCAGACATCTCCCGTTCGATGCTTTCCTGAAGGGTCCTTCCACTCAAGCTCTTATACTCAACCAAAGCTGAGAAACATCATTTCAGTGATAAAAGTGTCATTTAACAGCTCAATCGCAATGAGTTTTTATCTACGAGTACTTTGTCTGAGTTGAGGAACGCTCCTGTGGCAGAGGATGTCGATGAACTTGCTCTCGTCGGTTCCCCATTTCTTTTCTCCGGCCTCGTACAAGATCTGAACAGTGATCACAACGTGTCATAGAAGAATTTTATGAGAGATCTTATCAAAACGTCTGCGATAAGTAGGTTTCTGAAAGTGTTTTGTGCTGGGATAATTGCAGGCTAGAGTGCAAGGGGGTGATGGGAAGTGAGTCATTAGGGTAAACAAACCAGCAACCTCCCAGTTTCCCTCCGGACATGTAATAGCTGACTGTTCTCAGCCAACATGTAATTTCTCTAGCATAAAACTTATGATAACGCCCACCAAATTATTCCGCAGAGCACGCAAGACCCAGAACGAATCAACCATCGATGTAAAGATTTCTCGTCTCATTGGATGACGCTCACGATCCAGCCAATCAGAAGCAGAGGAGGGCGGGCCTTGCTTTCTACAGTGAGGAAAACAAAGGCTCTTTCTCTTCTCAAGGCTCCCACTCAACTTTGTAGTCACTCGAACTTAAAAAAAAAAATCCCAGAAACTATATATACTCATATAGCACCACCTGGTGGTCATAACACTTTCAGAGTGGTTTTTATTATTTAATTTGCCTTTATCTTTCAGTAATTATACCAATACTTGCTCAAATAAATCTTTTCAATTAAGATTGGTCATAGTGTGTAGTGCAACAAACTGGCCACCGAGGGGCCCTTTGATTGCTGCCTTTAATTTAATTAATATTCAGATTTCTTACTGTGTGTTCTAAATGCACACTAAATTATATTATTTTTATGAAAAAACCCTATGAGTAAATGAAACTTAAATTTGTTGCAGGAATAATTTCCACCGTTGTATTATTTTGACCAATTGTAGTTGCAGGAATCCTTCAGAATACATTCTTTCAGGTTAAACATCGGAAGAAAAATCTCACCTTGGCGTCCTCTTTAGCTTTCGCCGCATCCACTGTGGAAGTTTCATCCCGCTTTCCCTTTTAGTTAAACACAAAACACTTGGTCAGCAGCTGCTTCTCACGTTTAAACCACAGAAGGAAAACGGATTTGATTGAACCTCTGCAAGGGTCAATAAAGTCTTTTCGAAGTCCCCCGACACCTCTGATTTCAGGTCATGGTTTAGAGATCTTCCAGTTTCTGTAAGGAACACATATTGATATCAATCAAATCACAGGGTAAGGAATAGAGCGAGGGAGAGAAGGTAAATACTAACCAGACAAATAGGCGTCACACAGAGCCTTGATTTGATGATTGGAGCGTGAGGCGAACAGTTCTATCAAGAGGCTTTCATCGGTACCAGCTCCCTGAGAACAAATGTACTGTTACTTAATGATTATAAATCAGTGAATAATTCTTAACATAAGGGATTTAGGTGAACTTTGATCGCAAAAATTACAATTTGGGTTTTTTCATATTTACATGTACATGAATGGGAGGAAAACACAAAAAAATTCCATTTAAAAATCAAAAATAGACTGATAACAGAAAAAATGAGACAAAAACAATAGATTTAAAAGCATTTAAAACGTTAAAGTATTAAACTACACTCACCGGCCACTTTATTAGGAACACCTGTCTAACTGGTTAGCACAGATTTCTAATCAGCCAATCACATGGCAGCAACTCAATGCATTTAGCCATGTGGACGTGGTCAAGATGATCTGCTGTAGTTCAAACCGAGCATGGTTGTTGCTCCCAGAGTATTTTAGAAACTGCTGCTCTACTGAAATTTTCAGGCACAACCATCTCTAGGGTTTGGAGAGAATAGTCCTAAAAGAAAAATATCTATTGAGCGGCAGGTTGCTGGTTTGCCAGACTGGTTTGAACTGATAGAAAGGCAGTTGTCACCAGATCTCAATCCAGTTGAGCACATTTACGATGCTGGAATTCAAAACTAGTATCTACTGTGTGATTCTATCAAGTCTATATGGTCCAACCCGGTGCTAGCAAGGTAGAAGAGTAGTGTAAACGCAACCAAAGTATTTCTTAACATTACGAAAGATTCATAAATGTCTGTAGTTCTGAGCAATAGTCACTTTTCAATTCGCATTAGGTTTAGGACAATAGAAATCAAAATGCTATCACCAAACACTTTCCAAAACTGCGTGGGAGTTTGAGAATTAACCTGTTGCAAACATTACCAATTTTTAGGTTTGGTACCAGAAGCTTTTGATTGCCAACCTAATATAGCTTTAAAAAAAATCAAATGTGGAAGACAGAATGAAAAGCTGCACTTTTATTGCCCGCATGAACTCTTGGCAGTCGTATTTGGCAGGCGGAGTAATCAGTGCCACCAAGATGTCTTCAAAATCTCCGCGTGTATCACCTTCCAGGTCATCACAAAGAGTCTGCGGTGGAGGAGAGAAGTTTTTAAGCAGCAGATACATTCAAAGAGTCGGTTATCAATGTTTGTTTTTACCCGCCCAGATGCATCCTGATAGGCCTTAGAGATCAGTTGACGCTGGGCATTGGTTCTTTGAGTCAGAATGTCAATAAGAGTCTTTTCAGTCGTCCCTGAGGAATTTTAAATGCAAACACATAGAGTTCCTGGTTGCGAAACACCATGGGAAGCCATTGAAAAGCAAGAAAAAGCAGCGTAAATCCACTAGAAGATCAGTGCATTACCAATTCCCTCAATAGCTTTCCTCAATGCAGCAGCATCCTCGCCTGGATTAAACCCCGGCTTTTCTTTAACAGTGCCGCGTGCTGTTGACTGCATAAAACATTGATCATCAATACAACACGTTTAACTGAACAAACAAGCTAAAAACTAATTACAACCTCACATTTACTGTCAGAGAAGACGGGGACTCTAGGAGAAGATCCAAATCATCCTGGATAGGAAATACAAATTTAAGGAAACTTTAGGGAGATTTCTTTGTTATTAATGCGGTCTCTTGACCAAAACACCTCAGTCTAATTTAAATGATCTTGCTGTGATTTGTCACAGTGGGTTTTTGGTAGCAAATCATAGCCAACACCCAGAACTTGGGTGGAGAAACAGGAGAAATACAGTGGTAGGCAATCGTTTGGAACCCTTGTTTTCTTTATAAATCGTTGGGTCTCTGGATAAGAACAATATGGACCTCAACAAAATCCACCTTGGACCTCCTCTTCCTCCTTTACCTGAAGGCATGTCCCCCTACACTCTAAGACACTGCAGATAAGATGTGTCCAGTATTCACAGAGATCTTCAGCACCTCTCTGGTGCCATGTGCCAGTCTGCTTCAAATCCTCCATCATTGTCCCAGTCCCCATGAAGTCAGGGATCACTGGATTAATGACTACAGACCCGTGCCACTAACTTCAAGTCCTTCAAGCGTCAGGTTCTGTCTCACCTCAAGTCCATCATGACCCCCTACCCTGGCCCCTCTACAGAACCAACCAATCTGTAGACTGGCTCTCCATCACATCTTGCATCATCTGGACTCCCCGGGTACCCTCATTAGACTCATCTCAGATGAGGAAGAGTCTGCCTAAAGGAGTGAGGTGGACCCTTCATGCCCAGAAGACAGTGGAAATGATCGTGGACTCGCTCCCTCTCACCCAGACAGATGCCCAGGTCTCCACAATGGACCCTTTCTGGTTCCTGGGCACAAGCATCACTCCTAAGGAAGTCCCTACAGAGGATGGTCTTCCTATGGCAACTGAAGAAGCTCAAAATTCCAGCAAAGATGATGGTCCAGTTCTACACAGCCATCATCATGCCCACAGCGACCTCCTCCATCAGTGTTTGGTATGCTGAGATAAACACAAACTGCAGAGTATAGTGCATTCTGCTGGGAAGATGCTCAGCTGCAGCCTTCCATCCATCCAAGACTTGTGCATCTCCTGGACTTCGAAGTCGAATCTCTTCTCACCACGCCAATGGACCCCCCTCCGAACAAGAACATCACGCCACAGAAACAGTTTTACACTCGCTCTGCTATTGGACTGTTGTTTGGGTTATAAAAAAAACGAAAATAGCTCTGTTTTGTGGGTTTTAAACATCTAGGATGGTAATTAAAGACCTTGCATTCATTTTCATTTGAGGTCCCCTTTAAACTCAAGACTTAAAACACAAAAGTAAACAGACAGTTTTCTAAGAAAAGACAAAAACGTTTTGTTTAGGTAATCCATAGTAACCCAACTTCACCAACCTTCCACTCCTTTTAAGATTAGTAGTGCAAGGTATTTTCAAGATTGCCTAATGTGTGGGGGCTAAATATTGAACAATTAACTTTAATTTGCTTATTTTGAGATTTATCCTTATCCGTTCGATGAAACACTGAAATAAAACACCACTGACCCATACAGACGACATTCCTGGTGAGAGTTCCGTGGGTTGTGGTCCTGCAACGATAATGGATTTCTGCGTCATACAAACGTTTCACTCGGAATCTCTCGAAGGACTTTAAAATACAAGTAGTAAATATTGACAAATGTATAAACTCTTTAACGGTCTTTATTTTTTATGGAAACTCAAACGAGGTAAAATAACAACACAACAAACCTCGAAACTGTTTTACGGGAAAACTTGAAGCAGGTCGTGTGACGACTGTAGAAGATTGCGCTGAAACATCACAAACGACGTTAGCAGCTTTTGTTGGCACACGAATGGCATAAAAAACACCTCATATTAGTCTATTTACCTTCAGCAAAGTGCTAGGAACCGCTACAGCTCTCTCTTTTCCTCTATGGATGATGAAAGGAGGGAGGGAATGAAAGAGAGGCACACCCAAACCCGAGCTGAGGATATTTCACAAGCTCAGCCCATCACAGAATGTGACAACAAATGTGAATATTGAGAGAAAAGCCATTAAAATAATTCGTTTCAAAAAGTGAAACTTGTATGCTGAATTAATTCACTACACACGACGTGACATATTTTAAGAATTTTTATCTCAATTTTAATCATCGCAGATGGGAGATTTCAAAAAACCAAAACTATTATTTCACAAAATTAATATGTCAACGTTATTTAATTTTAAATTTAATTTCACGTTTTGTTACTCTCCTTTATTAGAAATAGTTGTTTATCTTATAGGGATTGTATAAAGAATTGTTCTCCTTTTTCAATGTACACTTTTGTACATTAAAACTAATAGAAAACATGTTCTATAAAAAGTTCCCCGCATCTTGTTGTCCCGTATGTTGTTTTTTTTTTGAGTAGTTCCTGTTATCTAAGTGTATGGTCTTTTATCGCCCTCTGCTGGTCACTGAAGTGCACAGCCACAAAAGTGTGCATCGTGTAAAACTTCAAAAAGTGGTAAATTAAAATAAAACTGTGGTTACGGAGGCTGTATTTAAACATTTCAAAACAATTCGAATTATTAACCAATTACAAGTTCCATTTTACATCCACACAATGAGTTACCTCACGTGACTAAAGCATATTTTTGTTGACTTGGTATATTATCGATGATATTAAAGTGTTTTTATTTATAAAATGAAAGGTCAGCTTGTAAACCCAATTTTAACAATACACCGCTTATGCATCAATTGTTGCCGCCAATTTCCATTTTGTACTCCATTTCTGTTTTCAGCCACGGGGTGGAGACTCGTGTAAACCAATTTCTCAAACCCAATAAGCGTCACATAGCCTTAAAACAGATAAAAAACTAAAACAATGGATGGTTATACTGATTTGTGATTTTAAAGTTCCCAATTTACTACTGAAAAAAGAAAATAAAGAATTTTGTTTCGATCCACTATTCACATAGAACTATGAAAATGTGGATTTTATATATATATATATATATATATAAAACTTTATATTGTTTTTTTCTAAAAAGTAATCAGCTAAATGTGTTCCTAATTGTTATGGCCTTGATTAAAAATGGATGAAATTAATTTTCCCTCAATAACCACAGAAGGCTTTTCATCTTGGCAAATGTGTATTAAATTAAAACAGTCAGCTTTTGCTCAGGAATTTGAGCACATTTGAGTTTTTTGAATATATCTCAAAACTCTTTTGGGTCAGGTTCCTCAAACTCCATCTAGGTGGAAGGTCAGTATCGGTGTCCTAACTTGTGGTCTCCCACCTGGACCATTGCATGCATATTTTATCAAAGTCTTCCATCAATACACATACACAAACAATAACATTTATTATTGTAGAAGAGCATTGCCAGATCATTTTTAATTCAAAGTGTGTGGACCACCAGTCTGGAAAAACCACTTACCTGAGTGAATTCACACACCCCGAGGTCAAATAGTTCTCTCTAACCCTAGAACGTCCTTGGAGTTATATTTTCTGAACTTATTACATTTACACAGTAAAACACAATGTTTAGTCCTTTCTGTTCTTGTTCAGCAGGGTGGTCCTGGATGACACAAAGAAATACAAAATAAAAGTACTTCAGATCTTTCCAGATATGTTCGAAGCCGAACTTCAACCTTGTCTCTTTTATATACTGACTGTGTGCTTTTGTTCACTGTCCCGCTGAAAGAAAGATCAACATGCAATCACAGGTGACAACACCCAGGACCAACACGTCATCTATTTCAGAAGCGCATTGATTTAAATGTATTTTTTAAAAAAATCACCAAATAGATCCCATTATTTAGAGAGAAAATGGTACTTATGCGATCATACAAAAATAACATTTTCTTGAACATTTTTATTGAATCCACAGGAAACTGGTTCAGAAGATATAGAATCTTATATACACAACACTTGATAAATGCTTTCTTAGCCAAATATCCCCACACAGATTTTATGACTCCAAGTATGAAAACTTACCTTGACATCTTACCTTGAAATAAAAACAGACATCTTCATTGACCTCAAGTTTTCTGCCATTTTTCAAGTTTTGGTTTCAAGCCCAGTTTTAAAGGGTTCGAATGCACAGTGTTTTACCATTTTTGGTAAACAAAACTGTCAAAAACATAACATTTTCCAAGGTGTAAACTGGTCAAGGTTATGACTGGCACATCAGTCAAGTCCTAATCTTGTTTGAAAACTAAAGACTTGTTGAAGAACTGTTGGAAAGAGGGTATATAACCCTCCTGGAATGTAATTTCAGACCCGTGAAGATGTTGACTCGAAAAACAGAGAAACATCTCCATCCAAATTAAGTTGTCAAGACTAAACGTGACGGTTAAACACATCTAAAGTTATGGCTTCCTGAACTAGGCATTCGTTTCCCCTCCCAAAGCTCCCCCAAAATAGTTTAATAATCAAGAGATTAATATTCCTCCACAAAGAACTCACGAGGAATCACTTTTTCAATCCAAAGATCTTCGAGACATCTGATCGACACTGGATCCAACGTCCCACCATGGACGCCTTCGCTGCAGCATGGTAATTGAGATCAGATGCGGACTCGACCTGAGCCGGGGGTAACCTGGAAGCATTTATTTTATGGAAAAGATGTTTAGTTAAGTGCTGTGCTGTGGTCTAATGAGGCTGGACCGGGTTCTGTGATGAATATGATTGGTGAAAGCTCTGAAAGCTGGTTCCTGAGTCCTTCCTTCCTTGCGCATCAGGTTTCAGATTAGTAAACTTCCTGTTCAATCCATGCACTTACCTCAGCAGACAATCCATTTCTATAAGATTCAACCACTGCATTCATCTTTTGTTTATGGCCATGCAGGGTGTCGATCATCACAAGTCCCTACAGCTAGCGCTAATAATGCAGCCACCACCAGGATCACTGTTTTATAATTAATTATTTAATATGCTACTTATTTTAGTTCCATTACGTCTAATCCAAACTCAAATATGAGGCAACTATGGAAGCCAGGTTTTAGATCTAAAAAAATATGAAATGCTTCTGGTCTAATAGGATTCATTGTTCTATGCTAAGCTATGCTAAGTGCCAACACCAGAGCCCAAGGACGTCTGAACAGAATCAAGGTTGAAAAAACTCAACATATTAATTCTAGGTGAATGCTTAACTGATTGTTCTTCAAGGCAAATTTATTGTAAAAATCAGAAATTCAAAGATCTTCATAGAAGGAATTAAAAATCACGAGCTAAA
Organism: Danionella cerebrum; assembly: GCA_007224835.1. NCBI lineage: Eukaryota > Metazoa > Chordata > Actinopteri > Cypriniformes > Danionidae > Danionella > Danionella cerebrum. The sequence goes on along the minus strand of SRMA01026790.1, from coordinate 252,246 downwards.
CCATAATATTAAACTAGACGCTGTGGTCAACAGTCTGGTTGCTATGGAGGGGTTAGTCATATACCCTCATGTTCCCCATGTCAACACGAGCAAAATGAACCAACCCCCAAGTCTCTCTGATTTTCACAAGTTGAGATAGCGATACGCCAAAACGGTTGTCAAGGTAAACTGTCTGGTTGCTATGGAGAGATTTATAATATTCTCTTTTTGACTCTCTTTGACAGATATAATAAAAGGCAGATATAAAAAAAGTAACCATTAAATACTGATTAAAACAAATACAATTAAAAAGCTGATCAGAGACCAGTGCCCAGTTACTAAAAGCACATTTTTAAAGTTCCCATTTAATGGGAAATACTACTGGCAGCATAATATTCTCCCCATATTAGAAATCGTTTGATCCATGACTACAAAAAATAAAAGCCATTCTTCTAGTATCTGCCTCCGATTCTCTGAATCAAGAACACCATTAATTCGTAGCAAATCTTCAACTCCAAAAACGGAAACCCCAAACATTCACACAACCTCCACCATGCTACACTGTTGTCACTCATCAGTCCAGAGCCCCTGCCCAATCTTCTGCCTACGTTTTCAGGTTTTTATGCGTTGATTGGCCTGGTTCTCATGTCAGAGGTATGGCTTTTTGGCAAATCTTCCTTGAAGACCATTTCTGGACAAACTTCTCCGGACTGGTTGTACCTGGGTTTCTTCCAGTTCCAGTTTGGTAAAATTGATTGATCATACACCTGCCTCTAATCCTAAAAAAAAAATCTCTGACCTGTCTCTGTAAGAATTAATGCTGGATTGAAGACATTACCACCAAATATTGATTTGATTCAGATTTTTCTCTCAAATTTGCAAATTTTTCAGAACGTTTGTTTACAGTAGGTTTCACACTTGCCTATACTTTTGCACAATGGTGCTAAATGACAAATCTTGACCAAGATTAACCCAATGGATGTCACTTCTGATCAGGGCCTATCTATTCAACCCAATCGCGAAACCCTCTAACTAGGCTGCAGGTGCCTCCCCTATTATTTGGTAATAAAAAATTAAAAACAATTGGTGTTCACACAATTTTTTAGAACGTATGGTGAGACCTTCCTCAACCAGCTCCCACTGTGCCACAGTCTCCAGGGATGGGGAACCCAGCGCTCTAGTCGCCACGGATCAAGAGCGGCGCAGGAAATCATTAGAGACTTAAAGTTAAATATCCAATTCCTCCCAAGTTGCTAATCACAAGTCCCAAACGATTCACTTCAAACTCAAAGACGTTTCTGTTCACAAGGGTTCATCAAATGAGCTGCACTGGGATGTGACTGAACATAGCACAGCTGGAAAGGCACCTTAAAGACATGCACAGAAAGGAATTTCCACAGAACAGATTACTAAATTAATAATCAAATATTAATTACTTGTTTTGTCCAAACCAAATAACGATGTAAAACCAATGGTGAGTAGAAATCATCGGTTTCTGGATGTATTGGTTAATGATTGAAATGGCTGCACATTATGGTTTAAATGTAAACAATTAGTAGAAATTAACAATACAACAGGGCATATATTCAGAAAATGTTTATTTCGTTACATTTATCAAAAGCGACTAATAGAGTGGAAGATAAACAGTTAGTAATGGGGTCAGTTTACTCAAGAGCTCATAGAACTGGTTCTAACTAAATGGGAAATAATTAATGTTAAGCAGCTTTTACTACTTCACAATTTGCTCTAATATGTTTTTACGTTTTTTTTGTGGGAATGTATATTCGTTAATTCTTTAATGCTCAAATGTTTATTCGTTACATTACACAATAATTCCAAAAACAATCTTCAAACTGTACAAAAAGTACAATTTGCATTTTTTACTGCAAAAATTGAGCATGAACAGTTTTCATTACAAAGTGTAAATAAAAATTAACAAATCTCCCCAAAAAGCAAAGACATGGTCAAAACAATGTGAAAAGTGTATAAAAAAAAACTGGTGAACCTCTCCTAAATGTCATACCGTTAAACGCATTTTTGTGTCACCAGTGAGCCTTGAAAGGGTAACTTTCAAACCACCGTGCCACCACCAACCTCTCTATGATTTTCTTAGGCTAAGAAATTGGTTGCTATGGTAAACCGTCTGGTTGCTATGGAGGTATCGCTAAGATAATATAATGTTGCCTTTTTTGCAATACGTTATATAAACCAATCCCCATATCTTGATCATTTACTAAAGCTGAGATAGAGCAAAAAATGGTTGCTAGGTTAAACAGTTTAGTTGCTAGGGTGAGGGATCGGCCTCCACAAGTGTGGTCTGTTTGACATTTCTTTCAGTTACAACTTTACAAAGCTTGAACCACTGGTGATTTCCCAGAATTCCTTTATTGGTACCGGTCTGAAAAGATAATAGCAACTCAAGTCAAACCAGTTTGGTTATCTTGCCAAAGTTTGGTAGCTGTAGCTTAAACGATCTTGGAGGAAATGAATTTTAAACATGGAGCTTATTGTTTTACACCTTACCTTAAAAAACTGGAATAAAACATGAATAATTTCAGTGTCGTGCTTCCGTGCAGGACGCAAGAAAAATGATGATTTTGTTAGGATGATATCGAATAACAGCAGCCGACGTTCGATTCGAGTGTGAAGTGACATGACCACGCAGTGGTTAAATCCAACCGCTCATTCCCAGGATATCACCATGTCTTCATTTCAATCCAAACCAGGCCGCAAATTAAGTCGAGTAATTCTTTAAAAAGCAGTCAGATTGACCGGAGAACGAAAATGAATAATGCATTTGAGCTTTTAAAACTCCTCGTATGCTCCTCTGACTATCAGAGAGAAGAGAATCCATGCTAATTTCCCTCCCACTTTGCATATGAGGCGATCATGCCCTTGTGGCACTGAAATCCCGATGGAAAATCTCTTTTCATCTCCAGCAAAGAGCATCTCGCGCTTAAACTGATTGGATTCTTGATGAGGCGTTCGGGGTGGCTTGCACACTTCAGGCGAGGATGCGTCAAGCGTGCCGGAACCAATTCAGTGCCACTGAAGTGATTAAACTGGCTCTTAAGTCCCCAGTAACTATCTCAACGTACGGATGCGTCCTCGGACTGTAATCAGCGCACGCGGACAAGGAAAATATAATAGCACCGCTCTGCTCTTTTGCTGGAGACCCCGTTGTCGGCAAAGTGCTCAAATTCCCACCTAAGCAACATATCTGTGTTCTTCAATTGTCACAAGGATGAGGGGATGAATAATGCAAGGCGTCCTGAATCATTTGCATGCAAACAAGAGGGAAATGTGCAAGGCTTTCGCATATTTCAGCAGCAAACGCCAAGGTTTAAGGTGTCGAATACCGAACCCATTGTTTTGATTTCGAACAAACGCTGACCTCGATTTGACACAGATCAAGAGGAGATGCCTCTGCGTTACGTATAGAACAGGTTTGCCCGAATTTAGCGTCCGCTCAAGAGTTTACTGAGCTAATTTACATGTATATATTTCCAGCAACACAGAAGGAAAAACATTTGGTCTCCCAGAATCCTCTCCATCATGCTCGGGGTAAACAGAGAAACACACAGTAATCCACTTGATAAATGTCAAGAGAAATGAAGCTATCAGCTGAAAGCAATTTTCGGGGTAGAGCGGGGAGCCAGCGACTCGGGATTTTCACCCCTCCATCGATCATGAGCCTCTCTTTCAGGCCAAGGTACACAATGCCCTCAATTGCTGACATATGGTCAGAGGGAAACCTGCCCATTTCCTCTGTCTGCGAACAAGCTCCTCTAAACCGGTGTTTATTTAGTGACCCCATGTTTTCTTCCATTACAGACACTGCCTTTCAGGAACATGCGACGGATGGCGTTTGTAATATCAACTGCAATGTTAAAACTCATCGTTTTATCACTGTGTAACGTATTCCTTCTACAACAATTACGCATCAGTCTGCAATTTAAAGTTGGGTTTACCAAGTTCCGCAATAAAGGAGGTGCTATAAGGATATTGTAGGGTCTATATCCTCAAGGATTTGCAATTCTCCTTCAATATTTTATATAACTTGCACAGATTTCTGGAGATGAATAATGCGTTAATCACAAAATGACACGGATTTAAAAGCAATTTTAATCATATGTCTACGGGACGACCCACAAGGTTGGAGTAAGAAGTTGAGGAGAGCTATAAATAAAGATGTTACAGAGAGGTAACTACCGGCCATGACTCCTCTGAACATCGACCGCTGCCGTATGACCATAAAAGTTACAAAAGTTTACAGAAAAAGTTTCAACTGGGATTTCCAAAAAGTTAAGCAATGAGTTAAATAATCTTATAAAAGCCAGCAACCGGACCACAGAGTCTCCAGTGCTTGGGAGTCCAGAGCTGAGGGCCACTCCAAGGAACAGCGAAAAGGTCTTGTGTTTCGGATGCAACCTAGAAAAGTTCTAGTCATCTTTTTAAAATGTTATAAAAAATACACAATTAAAAGAATTTTATTTGATAAACACCGTCTATTAAATAATTGTGTATAAGACTTTTATTGAGAATGAACCACAGAGGAATCTTCTGATCAAGTTCTAAGTAATTGCAATGTTTAAACCTTAGGGAAGATTTGACTTTGCTAACCAAACCTGAGAATAATAAATAATAAGGTTAAAGGTGTTGAGAAATGGTCATCAAAAAATGATTAGGAGATCATAATGATCGGAAATCTGGCTCAATCACACGGTTTCATACTTCAGATCGGAATCATATATATACACACACATACACCGTTGCTAACTTTTTTTTAAATCTAGCGACTAGCAAGAAATCAAGCAACATTTGCAGAAGTTCCTGCAACACTATAAAATGCAATCAGCCTTGTATATTTTATAAATATTTCATACATTTTGACTAGTCATAATTCTCATTGCATATATCAGCAACTGTATTTACACAAGTCACAATTGCATTTGAGATATTAATAATGTGCATGTGACTAATTATTTGACTAGCAGTAATGTACATTGGAGATAAAGATACCTGTGAAGATATTGCAATGTTACAAAAATGAGTTTTGACAAGGCAAAATATAATTGGAGATATCTCTAATTCACTTTCTTTCTAATGCAATTAGAATTGAAAATAACGCTAAAATCGTATTGGGTTCGGTACAGTGTCTTGGAGAGTTCGGTTCGGTTCATTCGGTTCGGTACAAAACAATAAGAACTTACATATTCTTTATTTTGAAAAGCTGCCAATACACAATAGAATTCTTGCATAAAATAAATAAAAGTGACACATTTGGGTGATATTTTAAATAAATTGCACTCTTTATAAAGAAAAACACATTTTAAAAAAAATGAAATACTGCAACTAGTAAGGATAGATTACCTATCCACATTTTCTGAAGAGAGCACAGATCTGGTTGCAGTGACAATATCTCCAGCAGTAGAAAATGTTAGATGTGTTGCCTGCCCGATCTCCGTGGAACAATGTCGGCATACAACTTTAAATTTATCCACTCGTCTATCCCCGTTATGTATTTTAACAGAGAAGCCAAAGTGTTCTCAAACACGAGACCGTAGTGAGGTGAGAGGTCTTCAAGCTCTGGCTTCTCTTTCGCTTGTTGCCATTTTCCTACTCGCGCTCGTGCTCGTCACTCAATAGCGTCCGTGCGGAAACTCGCCATGGAACACTGTTCCGCTGCGCTTAATATCGCGCTAATAATAAATTTTAATTATTATAATAATACCGAAACGGTACGCAAGTGTACCGAACCGAACAGGCCGTACCGAAACGGTTCAATACATCCCCGTGAACCCCTACTAATCAAAATATATTTATCACTAATCGGATTGTCATAATTTAATTATATTTATAGACAGTCAGGTAAAATGTTTAAATGTTAAAATGGCTTGCGGTAAGTTCTCAGGAGCAGAGAAAAGCTTTAAAATTGTTGCTCTTTATAACGAAGACATTGAGCACCGAAACTTATTTCACAAAAGTAGCATCCAGTGTGTGTGAGTTATTCCGTTTCATACAATACGAAGTAATCCAGCTTTTCTCACACTTTAAACATTGCTTCAATGTTCATTTGTTAACAATTCGAAGTTAACCTTGTTTTGATTTCTTTATCCCATTCCTAATTAATATGATTTGAATATTAATTTGCTGCACATGTATTCGTTTTCTAACGATATCTATGCTCTTTTAATAATGTTGAAATTAAATAAAAAAAAGCAATACTTTTGTTCTTTGCATCATGAGTTTCATGCAAATGAGGCGATGACATCATTGGATCAGAACTCGGTATTGGCAGATAGTTTAAGTCAAAAATATAATAATAACAGGAATAAAACCCTGCTTCCAAACATTGTGGGAACAGCATGAGGATGGCCTCTTCGTGTTTCAACACATTTAAGTTCATTCAATGCTGATTTAACAAAAATCAAATCTCTTCTCGACTATTACACCATCAGCACATGTCTGTACAGCGCGTGAGAAAAGTAATAAAAAAGTAAAAGTAAATTTAATTCAGTGAAAGTATTAATTTAGTAATTTACTAAAAATTTTATTTAGTAAAAGTACGTTTTGTTACTAAGACAATGGTGGCATGGCTGTAAAACACATTTCAGAGACATCCATTGAGAGACGGAAACTCATAAAATCAGTATTCAGTTTGTTGTATTAAATATTCATTATTATATTTCAAAATAAAAGCATGACGTGTAAATGTTTTGACAAAATTTATTCAGTGTTCACAGATAGATCAGATGAAACAATGCCTGGGTTTGGACTGTAATAGTAAATGTAAACAAATGAAATGTGCGGCTAGTTCTTTCCCCGTGTGGCTTTTTGTTCCTTTTTTTTACATAAACACCCCACTGTGGCACTGCTTTGATGAGGAGGAGTACCCATAATCACATTAAAACTTCATTCGTCCTCTGTTTGTTTATGTGCAGATGTGAACACACAGCAGCGTAAGCCACTAGCGTGCCACGCTCGCGTTTGTTTATGAGAAAAACAGCATCAACAAGCCACCTTCAGTGATTTAATTCATGAGCTGATTTTCAGTTTGGGACAGATGTGTTCCAGTCACGGGGGATCTGTTACCTTAGACGAGGTTTTGTGAAACTTTGCAGCCTTGCCGTCATCCAAGCAACTCCTTAGATTTAGTAGCCAACAGTTTGTCGATGTCTGCTGTTAAAGCATCTGCCATTTGTTTAATCTGGGGACAATAGAGCAAAGGGAGGACTGAATGTCTGTTCTTAACAGGTACAAATTCAGGTTTCCAAACAAGAGGAAACCCAGTCATGAGCTGAAACAGAAACAGCAGAGGAGGAGGTTTAAAACTGGGTGAGGAACAGCTGAAGTTGAGAAAGATTGAGCACAAGGATTACACAGCTTCAACAAGGTCAACAGTTATTCATTGCTGGACACAAAAATGCCCTGCTATTGGTTGCAATGTGGTGAAAATCCGGTGTTTGACTGTATACTAAGCTCCAAGACACATCATGCTGAATTCTTTTAATTTCAAGACATTAAACGCCCCCCGAATTTTAATGCTATGAAGAAAAGCTACAGGAAAAGCTTGAGATGCTGGATTTAAAGAGCAAGTGATGCCACCGCTACATGATCAAAAACACAACAAGGTCGATCTACTTCATGAATTTACTTTTTAAGGCTCTTTTTAGGTGTGTAGAAGCCTATTGTAATTGCTCAGAGGATTATTGTTTCGGCTAATAACAATTTGTTGTAGGCTAATGAAATTCGGCACAATTTTGTGTAGGGTACCAAGACGTATCTAATGCGTTTCTAAAAATCGAAAGAAAGTTGGCTTTTTCTATATATATTTATCTATTTAATTAATCTACAGTGTCAGCTATAGCGACGCCTAGTGGAAGCATAGAATATACAATTGAATTTCGATGTTTCGACTAGTTACTCGACCGTACATTGTCAGATCAGGATCAAACTTGCTGTTCGTGTTAAGACTTGATGCTTGAACACATTTAAATCTCAATCTATTGTGCTACTCAAAGCGCCACCTAGTGGCAACATGGAACATTCCAATTTCTGCAGTGTAATACTGCTATTTAAGAGTATGTTTGAAATTTGGAACACTTACTTACCATCATGACCAACAACAAAGTAAATTTCCAAAATCGACAGGAAGTCAGTAATCTACTTTTGCATGTGTTTGATCCCCCCAAATCTCCATCAGTCTTATCGTAAGGCATATGGAGAATGAAATTGTGAAGCTTTTTTTTGATTCAGTTAAACTACGTGTGAACGTGGAAATCCGACATTTCGCCATAAACAGGAAGTTATGTCATGTCAGTCATACAATGTCTGATTGGTCCAAATTAACAACTATGTTAACAGTCCCTTTCTGAACACATCTACAACATAGACTTTTGGGTTATAGCGCCACCAGGTGGCCAGTAACAGAACATTTTTCACTGATAAGGTACTTCTTGTTACATATTTTGATATATTGAATAGGAACATTGGTCAAAACAATACCAGAAAGTATTTAGACCTCATTAGCGCCTCCTGGGGGGGTCATGACACTTTGAGATGTGATTTTCATTGTTTAAGTTGCCTGCATTGTTCAGTAAAAATAACAATTTTAGCTTGACTACATCTTCTAAACAAGGATTGGTCGTAGAGCATAACTCAATAACTGGCCACTGAATGGCGATGTTGCCAGAGGCAATCGAGCCCATCGATTGCTGCTTGCGGCTTAATTTAATCTAATTAAACATTAAATGTTAAAGAGTAAACGTTTAAATGTTTAAACATTTAAGTAGAGTTTTTGGACAGCCCTCGCATAACTCCCAGGGATATTTGGAGTGGGGCGTTAACTCTATACAAAGTGTTGCATCACCTGTTTTTCAATCAAGTGAATGGTGTCACCAGAAACAGTGTCTTTGCTCTTCTTCACTTCAGTGATGGCGTTAGACCGGATCTTCCTCAGTGAATCCTTAGCTTTATTGCTCAACTGCTTCGCCTGTTTCACCAGATTCTCGCGATGCTCCCGTGTCACCCTGAAAAGCATAAAAAAAATTAAAAAAAACACACAATCCCTGAAAATGTGTTCACTTGTTGACATGCTATTCCAAAGAGTCATGACCTGGATACTGTGGTTTGTGACATCACAAATGGATTTGTGGTGATGAACGCAAACTCATTTAGATCCCCTTAAAAAACTACTTTGGTTCACCACGAGAACAGCACAGCTGCATGAGTTAAAAACGAAACAAAATACGTTTCGCCAATCAATAAACCCCTTATTACTATGGAAGTTTCTCATTCTTATAATTGCCATTTTGCTGCCAGCCATTTGCAAAAAGACCAAGAGTAGTGTGTTTACTGCAAACAATGTTCATAATTACTGATTCGGAGCCAATCAGGCCCCCGGTTCCCTTTAGAAATGCAAATGCCACTGCTGATTGCAGGCAAGACACTCTGCCCCTCGATCCATACAGCCAGACAAACACCTGCTGCTGTGGCGGCCGTAATCAAACTGGTTTGTGCCGTGTTCTCTGAAGGCCGGGCGCTTTTGGCAGGAAGAGCTCAGATACCAAGCGCCAATGACCCTTCCCTTCTGCTCGTTCAGACGGAACGTATGTACCGCAGCACGGTAAATGAAAGTGCTTACTTTTTAAAGTAAAAATGAAAAAAAAGAGCTCACATTTCTAGGTGGAGAAGCATTAGATTGGTTGATTTTTGTTGGCTCTTGAGTTTCTACGATGCAATAATGTCAAACAAAGTTGTTAATCTCTACTCAAGAAGAAAAAAAAGCTAAAGTAGAAGTTCTTGGAGTAGATTTGTGAGGTTATTACGCTGTTGCTCCATGTCTTATGTGCTCCCTATGGTGTTTTACTTTTAAGAATTGTGTGTGCTACAAATTTTCTTTCGGACGTTTGTTGGTTGGTTGGTTGATAGATTTTATTTTGCATTAGGTGATATTCAAAGGATAAACGATCCTTTATTCACCCATATTTTATGCAATATTCCATCTTTGTATGGAAACATGGCGACATTTTGTACGCAAACTTTTGAATGAGTCGTTTAAAGGAATTCTATAAGCAAAACTTAATGCAGGGTTGAATTTTAGGTTGCTATGACACAAAGACCGTATTCAAAGTTCTCTATGATTGTCAATGTTTCCATGTCTACATGATTTCCCAAAGCTAACATTTAGATATCATTTGGTTGCTATGGTAAACAGTCTGGTTGCCATGGAGGAGTCAGTGACCATCCATGTTTACGGTGTCACTATGAGTTAATGAATGTGGAGATCCTCGGTTTGACCCCATATTAATTAAATTTCCCAGTATTCTCAGGGATTTTCAACTGAGTGAGCAAATGTAATTAATCAACAAATAGCTAGTCCCGAAACCGTCAATCCCTCGACAAAAACGCTCAACTTTACAAGATTAAAAAACATCTTTACTACCCAGTATACTCTGTGGTTTGGTGCTACATTGCACATTTGACAACCTTTGGTGTTTTTCCTGAGTAATAAGCATTAACTTTAAGGAGAACTCTAGGTGTTTCCAGGTTGTACCATATTCAAATTTCATAAATTTTAGAATTATTAAAACCCCTGGTTGGACTTTGATAATTTAGGGCAGCATTAACACACAGAATATTAAGCCCAACCAAGAAAAAGTTTTCATTTTAGCACCAAAATGCACCAAATAAATAAATTTAACCTGCAAATTCACAAAAAAATAACATTTTTAAAATTGTTTAAAAAGCTCCAAGACAGGCTTGTTTTTAAATACACCAAATTAAACCCTAAAAGGGGTCTTAGTGCTGTTGCTAGAGGAAGTGGATTTAAAGATTGATCTTGCTAAAGATTGAAGTGGATTTGCTCGTATTAACAACTTTGAACATCACACTAGCACACAATCAGGAACAAACGGGAAGAGGGAGACAAGAGCCAAAGTGAAAGCTAACAGAAAGAGAAAGAGAAAGGGGAGAGTGGTCCAGGAGATTCAGCCTCTGGGCGGTAAACCACTCACTTGGGAAGAGGCACCCTGATGATGTTGCCGTCCAAATCCGGGTTGAGTCCCATGTTACTCTCTCGCAAGGCACGGGTGGCGGCTGCTATTGCCTCAGGACACACACACACACACACAACAGAGTTAATGACAGCCAGCTGGACTCAAGGTACCTGCTCCAACCCTTCACACACCCTTAACATCTCTCCAACCCTCATGTTTCACCAAAGCACCCCCTTCTAGATCTGTGGAGGGCCCTGAGCCTTTGATCCAGGAGAGCTGGGCAGCATCTCCCAGTGAAGGAGCTCTAGCAAGAGCCAAAGAGGGGCGGAGTGAAGTACAGGAAGTGCCGCGGGGAACTGTCAGTACCGTATCCCACGGGATGAAGCTGAGAGGTTGCAGGGCAGGGCATTGACCCTCTGTGACCCTGAGTCAGGGCTTTCTGCCTGTTCACCTCATAACCTATTAGCGCTAGCCTGAGATTACACTCTGAACTTGTACCTTGTGCTTCTAGCGTGTAAACATTTATTTTATAACTAATGAGAAGAAAACTTGTGGTGACGGGAAACACAGTTCTCCTTTGCATGTAAATAAGTGAAAGAATTATTGTTTTCAAACATCTCTTTTACCTTTTCAACTCAATAAAGCTTTATGGCATGAGGATGAAATGAGGATTAGCGAGGATCCTGTGATTTTGTATTTGTATTGTGTTTATAAAGTAAAAAAATTCCAACTGAAATCAACTGGAAACTTTAGACAAACAAAGTTTGGGCATCTCTCCAATGAGGCAACTGTGGGGATGTGGGTGTTTTTAGACATTTTTTTATTTTCTTGAGCCACAAGTCATGTGACCAGAAATGGCGTAAGGAAAGCAAGAAAGTTGACTTGGACACTTTCTCATTTTTAAACTTTCTCATGATTTTTTAAGGTGAACCAAATGGTGAAGACGTGCTGCCCTGCTCCCAACAAACAGCGCCATGAGTACCCCCCAGCCCCCCAGAACCCTCCTTTGACTCTAATGAATGACTGGAAAACTGCTGCCTCTACTTGAAACAGGTAATAAATTCGAACAATCACGAGGCTGTTTGCTTTCGATCTGGGCTTGTCACCTCAGTATTTTCGCAGGCCTGTTTGGTAATAGTCACCATTTCCTGTGAACCAAAACAGCTGCATCTGGCATTATACAATCGTAAAAACAACGTTTCCATAAACACAGCACAGCATCTTTAACCATGGAGGTCAACACCAAGTAAAAGCACTTTGCTAATGGTCAATTATTGTATTAGTAACTCAATGTTTGCACAAGAATGCTTGATTTTGAGAAAGGGGCAGCAAAGAATTGGAATTGACAAGGAAACACTGAACAAATGTATTTGTGCAGCAATTCCACGTCTATCAAGGCATCCCTTCGAAGGCTTTGCTTTGGTTTAGACTGCTCTATCAAACTGTAGTTTGTAAAAGCAACCAAGTGACTGTTTATTATCCTTTGCATTCATGCGATATCTGCCTAGAAGGCTTGTAGGATGGATTACGATGGTAAATTGGTGAGTTTTAGAGACACCGGGAAACCAAAAACATCAGTACTGAGTGGACAAAGGCCAAAAGGAGAGCGCATTAATCTCAACAGGGTTATCTGAACATTGCACATATTTCAAAGGTGAACGTCACGATGAGAGAAGGTGGATATTGCGTGGAGAGAGAAACAGAGATATCACACATTAACTCGAGTCTAAGTTCCAGGGGGCACTTTGCGGTCATTTCCTGTCCTGACAGCTAACCACAGACTCTTGGCCTACGTTTCAATCGTTCTCCGAGAACAAAGGACTTCCCCCAACAATCAATCAATTTCTCTAGATCCAGGCTGGAAAAAAATCCATCACACTCAGGTTTCAGAGCAGAAACTGTGTGTATGTGTTGTTTGGATTGAGAATTTCTGCTAGAAAGTCATCTGCTGCTTGGATCCATACCTCTGGATAGCTGGTCATGTTGACCACAAGAAGGTGAGGAGACTTCATGGATATCTGGCCCAGCTGGTTGAGAGGAAACTTGCCATCCCTTGTGGTCACTGCAATGTGGTCAAGTGCACCTGAACACACAAGAACACCGTTTATTGTTAACAAGTGGTTTTCATCACAATTACTCAAATATTTGCTAGTGAAATGCAAGGGACCAGTTGGAATCGCACAACAAATCGTCCAACTTTTGGATTCTTTTTTCACATTCCTCTCTCTGCATAACCAAAAAATGTTATTGCGGCCAAAGCAAAAGAGTAAAATAAACACAGAAAAGCGTTAAAGCTTATTTCCACCAGTTTCTGGGCATTTCTGAGGGTTCAAACATGCTCAAAAACTCACAGTAAATTTATAACTGATCAGAGTTCAAAAACTTGACTATATCACCACCTAACGTTCCGACAGTTTGTTGTTGGCGAATGGAATTCGACATAAGTGTAGAGTACCGTTTCCACATCTTTGAACATTTCTTGCTTTAATACATCGCCTATAAAAGACTGCTCATATTGCTTGGTGGAAAATAGTCACAGAGTTGCGAGAGCCCTTTGTCAGATATGGTGGAAATTACAAAGACAAATGCAGCGGTAACATTCTCGACTAACTTTCCAATCAAAGGCCAAAGATAAATCTGTGTTACAGAGATACAAGAGGTGCAATGACTCAGAATTGTATAGTACCAAAGAAAAAAAAATAAATTTGCACAATCAACATTTTCAGTTCAAGGTACACTGATTTGGAACAGCCTACCAGCTGAACTGAAAATGCAAACAGAGCTGAAAATTTCAGTCTCCGCTGTATATTTTTATTTATTTTCTAATCAGATTTTGTGAGATTTAATTGTTTTTGTTGTTGTTATAAAAGCCTAACCAGGGACTGGGGCTGCAAATTAGCCTTTGGCTAGAAGCCTAAATGTGGAACATCGGCTGCTGGAAACTGTAGCAATGTATACTGCATTGTCCCTGTCAAATAAACTAATAAATAAATAGATAAAGAATTACAGTGAACCCTCGTTTATCGCAGCAGATCGGTTCCAGAACTGGACGCGGTAGCTGAAAATCCGCAAAGTAGGGACATCATATTTACAATATTTATTTAACTGGTATTCAGTCTTTTAAAACCCTCCCTTTACATAGTACTGTTAACAAACCACCCTTTACAGTAATGTACAGATGTCTACAATACGTACACACAGTACACAGGCACAAATGATAAGCAATCATATATTGCAACTATTTTTGAAATTTCCAGAAAATCCGCTACATATTGTCAACTTACATAATCTTTATTTTGAAAAGCTGCCAATACACAATAGAATTCTTGCATAAAATAAATAAAAGTGACACATTTGGGTGATATTTTAAATAAATTGCACTCTTTATTAAGAAAAACACATTTTTTTTAATAAAAAATGAAATACTGCAACTAGTTAGGATAGATTAACTTATCCACATTTTCTGAAGAGAGCATAGATCTGGTTATAATATCTCCAGCAGTAGAAAATGTTAGATGTGTTGCCTGCCCGATCTCCGTGGAACAATGTCGGCATACAACTTTAAATTTATCCACTCGTCTATCCCCGTTATGTATTTTAACAGAGAAGCCAAAGTGTTCCAAACAGGAGACCGTAGTGAGGTGGGAGGGTCTTCAAGCTCTGGCTTATCTTTCGCTTTTGATATGATTCCATTTTCCTACTCGCGCTTGTGCTCGTCACTCAATAGCGTCCGTGCGGAAACTCGCCTAGGAACATTGTTCCGCTGCGCTTAATATCGCGCTAATAATAAATTTAAATTATTATAAAAATACAGAATACCGAAACGGTACGCAAGTGTACCGAACCGAACAGGCCGTACCGAAATGGTTCAATACATACCGTGAACCGTTACACCCCTACTAATAATATACATATGTAATGGAAAAAATCAGCGAAGTCGTGAATCCCACATTTGTACAATCACATGTTGAGTCCGAATGGTTTGTTAGGCAGCGCATTTAAAACTAAGTGGAAATAGAACAGAATCTTTTCCATCAACAAAGGCCAAAGATGAATCTTTGACAAAAAAAAAACGTATTAGTAACATTTCTACAATCACAATCACACGTCGAGTCTGAATCGTTTGTTAGGCACTGCATTCATAACCAAGTTGAATTAGTTGCATATTTGAAACTTGACTCAGAGTTTCATTTGGTTAAAAATCAGTTGCTCGGTTTTAAACACAGAACAGATTTCATATGAAGACAGACAGTACTGGACTCGAGAATTATCTTTTTTTGTCCACACAATGAATTATACAGACAAAGGAAGTAAACAGGTTTATCGATACACATTTTTAGTACCAAATGTAAGAACCCATCTCTTAAAGGATGAAAGCACTTGTTCTTTTCTCTGGGGATGGAAAGATCAGCATTTCGCCAGCATGACACCTCACACAGTAATGTTTCCTTCGCCTGCCCCTCGTCCATCCCTCATTTCTAAGGCCCTGGAGAACAGCTGAGTCACACTTTGATCTTTCACAAGAGAACCTGCATGTTCATTTTTACCTCAACAACATTCAACTCTCTTGTTGCCAGTGAGTCAATTATTAAAAACCAAAGCATTCAAATCCATAAACCTCGGAAGCCAGTTTATGATGGGTAGGCAGAGATTTGGCTCGGGATCCCAACATCTGATTGCGTGTGGTATCTGGAAATGTTCACATCTGCTAACGCTTTTATCAAACATATTGCTGTTTCCTCCACTATAACCCCAGTATTCAACAGGGAAGCTATTAGCCAAATGGGCTCTTCCTGGTCATGATACCACCTGCTGCCCCATTGGTTTCAAAAAAAGCAAATGTTTCTTCAAAAGCAAGTGTATTTAATATGATATTCAGTCATTTGGGTTAGAATCATTTAAACAGCTACTGAACTCCTTTCAGGAATTCGAAACATTGCATTTTCAAACAAAAAAAAACAAAAACAAAAACAAACCTTGATTACATGAAACACAGTATGGTGATCTTTTATTAGACTCTTTCCAATAACTTGTTTAGTTTCAAATTTCAATTAAAATCACAGCCCACTGTACGTTTCAACCCTGACCACAATCAAACTACAATAATAACAATAGAAGTGGCCCGTGAGCTGCTTTAAAGAGCTTATGAATTGGACTTTTCTTAACTTTGTGCGGCTCATGAAAGTCCAATTGTACAGATAGCACAGGCTACATCAGACACCTCTAACCTCTGGATAGCAGTTTGTGAGTGTTTTGACACAGCGTGTCAACAAAAGTCCAAAGATATATCTTTGACAAAAAGAAAACAAAAATCACAATCACATGTCGAGTCTGAATGGTTTGTAGGCAGTCCATTCATAACTCAGTGGAATTAGATTTCGAATACAAACTTAGCTTCACAGTCTATCCGAGTTTGTAAACAATGACAGGCTTTCCTGTGGCTCAGTTGGTAGAGCATTGCGCTAACAACACAAAGGTTGTGGGTTCAAATCCCAGGGAAAGCAAGAACTGACGGAAAAAAATATGTTCATTCAAATGTAAGTCGCTTTGGATAAAAGCGTCTGCCAAATGCATAAATGTAATGTAAATGTACAAGCCAAGAAAATGTGATGTCTACGTTATACAAGGTTTTGTGCATAAACAGCATTGATGCATGAAGCGCTAGGTCAAATCAGTCCATGACTGCTCCACTGTTACAATATAAAAGCTTTGAGCAACCTCGGGTTTTTGTGATCTCTGAGAGAACTTAAACAATCAGCTCAACCACACAATTTAATCAATGATCAACGGCAAACAACTGGATCACCAGATCCAAAGTGTGGGATAGTAGGGGTATAACGATGTAATACATGCCACATTATTATATTTAAAATATATTTTTAAAAGAAACTCAAACAATGAAGTCTGTATTAAAAAAAAAATTATTCCACTGAGTTATGAATGCACTGGCTACAAATCATTCAGACTCGACATGTGATTGTACCAATATTAGTAATCCAGTACATTTCTTGTATTGTTTTTGACAACAAAAGCTGAGTTTGAAAAGAACGACTGAGATTTTGCACTTGATACAAGACACGTTTTAAAAAATAAATAAAAAAAGATTTGCGAGGCTGTCCTCTGATGGTTGATAATTCAGGAGTTTTTTTTTTTGTCGAGATCCAAGTTCAACCGGTCTATCCCACAGATGAAAGACCACAATCGTTTTGCCGTGTGCCCAGACACAAGTCAATGCATTAATCCTGCACTCTGCAACTTCTTTTCCGCGATAACAGTGATTACCATGTCCTTCTTAATAAACATGCTCCTTAATTATTTCCAGATGAATCGATCCTTCCTCATGCTCACACAACCAACCTCGTGCTGGAACTAGGAGCAGGGAGGGAGCAGTCTGGCAATGGTCAAGAGGTCAAAGGGAAGAACTTGGAATGCACCAGTCAAAATTGCTCAAATGTTGGGTCTTTAGGGACTGAGTTGTCGACCTGGATTTACTTCAGGAAGCACTCTTGCAAACGAGGTGGCCCCACCTTGTGGAACAATGGACATTGCAGAATACGTGCAAAGGTGGATCTGCATCCATTGATCCTCTAGGGAGGACGAGGCAGAAACAATACACGTTTAGCCTTGGGTGACCTTTGTGGCATTGACGAGGTAGATCACTGCTCCGCAAGATAGATCTGGTGCTTCATTTAACCATACCCCAACCAAAACATAGCAGAGAACTAATATAATAAAGGTGTTCTGAAAAATCTACACATTATTCTTAGATTCTCGACTCTGGGTCTCTCAATGGACTGGCGTAAATTACACAGACCAGAAATCAGTGAGGACGAAATTCGTTGGATGGAACTTAATCACCATCATAAATGGGTCTTGCTTACGGTGAACTTAAAGGCAGAGTAGGAGAATTATACGAGTCAATGTTTATATTTGAATTGACCACAACAAACCAATCTGCCATTAAACCAAAATGGCATTAAACCAAAATGGCCTACACCAACAGCCCCCCCTTTCATTTAAGCATATGTTATGTTAGTTAATGTATTATTTTATTTTTCTTTAAAAGACAATTTAAGTACCATTTTGAAAGTATCGATTTGACATCACTAACAAAACAAATCCCTTTCCAGTATCAAACCAAAGAGTTTGTTTCAGGTTATGAAATTTAATTGGTGTCAATTAGGGGTGTAATGGTTCACGGGGATGTATTGAACCGTTTCGGTGCGGCCTGTTCGGTTCGGTACACTTGCGTACCATTTCGGTATATTTTTTTAATTAAATAATATAAATTTATTATTAGCGCGATATTAAGCGCAGCAGAACATTGTTCCTAGGCGAGTTTCCGCACGGATGCTATTGAGTGACGCACAGTAGAGCTGCACGAGTAATGGCAACAGCGAAAGAGAAGCCAGAGCTTGAAGACCCTCCCACCTCACTATGGTCTCATGTTTGGGAACACTTTGGCTTCTCTGTTAAAAGACATAACGGGGATAGACGAGTGGATAAATTTAAAGTTGTATGCCGACATTGTTCCACGGAGATCGGGGAGGCAACACATCTAACATTTTCTACTGCTGGAGATATTGTCACTGCAACCAGATCTGTGCTCTCTTCAGAAAATGTGGATAGGTTAATCTTTTTAGCCAAAAACTTAAAACTTGAATAGTTAGTTTTGTTGATATACAAGCTGAAGCTGTTGCTAGTGTTAAAAGTTTTCAGGTCATAACTAGTTGCAGTATTTCATTTTTTAATAAAAAAGTTTGTATTTCTTTATAAAGAGTGCAATTTATTTAAAATATCACCCAAATGTGTCACTTTTATATATTGTATGCAAGAATTCTATTGTGTATTGGCACCTTTTCAAAATAAAGATTTTGTAAGTTCTTATTGTTTTGTACCGAAAATTAACCAAACCGAGCTCTCCAAGACACTGTACCGAACCGAATACGATTTTAGCGAACCGTTAGACCCCTAGTGTCAAACTATGTCTACGTCATAGAACGTCAAACTGAACTAGGGGTGCGAAATTGAAAAGTACCTAATTTCAAAACCACTGCCGATTCTGGCCATTATTGTTAATCGAATGGGAAAACTCCCCAGGTTTCTGCAACAGAAACAATTAACATTTTTGCAGGATAACTATTTTTTTCAGAAAATCTTAAACACAATTTCAAAGTTGAGGAAACAATCTCAGGTGTTTAGCATTAGTTAGCTGACGAGATTGTGAAATAGGGAGTCTACAATGACAAACTTTATCATGATATTCTAAGTTTGTAAAAAAAAAAATGTTTTAATATTTTTCCGTATGATTAAAAGTTCCACGTTTTATAGTCCTACACTGTGGCCTAGTGGCTAACACGCAGGACACATATGCGCGGTTGTGCTACGTGACCCTTGATCTAGAATGCAGGAAACATTTCAAAGCCACTTTTGTTAATGTAGTTGGTTAATGCAGCACATTTAATATCATCATTAACATTGTCAACGGAGGTCAAAGTGGAGCTTTAACCAGCATTTCGTTGGAGATCGAACACATTGGTACTTGAGTCTATGCTGGTAATCATAACCCATCACAGAAGACTCTGGAAGCAATGTTTAAGAAGAACCAACAGAAAACTCTTTTATTTAACATTAAACACTGAAAATGCTAACAGCTAAAATGTCAAGCTGCATCAAGGAAAGAAACTTCGAGGAGGGGAAGACCCTGAGCGAGGGCTGTAAGCTGTGTGTCTCTCAAAAAGATTCAGGGATTTGTTTAGCTGTCTTATTAAAGAAACTTGTAACTACTTGTGTTGTAACTTCCTGTTCCATCTCAGCCAGTTTATTCAAAAAATAAAAAAATATTTTTTATATAAAGTGAATTTATCACTTGGAATGCCTTCAGTGGGCCTAAGCATCACAGTCTTCTCGTAACCAGAGAAAAGATTAATGTAATCCTCTGACCTGCAGATGTACGAATGCTGAGGTTTCGAATGAAATCCTCTTTTAGATTTGTCAGAATAGCAGCCATGTCTTCCTTCACCTCGTCGAGGCTGATGACATCCTCCACCAAGGCTGCATTGATGTTCACTTTTGTCTGCCCTTTTGCCTTTGCTAACACACAAAAAGCAAGAAAAAAGAAAGAAACATTAATGTCCTCATCACTGACAGCTTCAAAAGAGAAGAGAAGGATAGAAATGAAAGGCTGTGACCAGCATGCTGGTTGATTGTCTTAGCCATTACTAATGAAAGCAGGATTTGGGGTTCATGGATGCTCAGAGGGCTCTTGAGTGAACCTAAACAACCACCGCTACAGAAAACAAACACAATATCCACTCCTGCCCCTATGCTGGATTCTCTTTGTAGTGGTTGCTCCAGCTCTGCTCACCTTTAGGCTTCTTTGTGGCATAGTCACGGACGCTGCTTTGCAGAACCACACAATGTCTCCATTGGGGAAAAACCAGGACTTGTGAACTAGTCACCAATGAAGTCCGAACAATCGGGGGCAGAAATCTGCACAACACTGGCCGCAGGAGATTCAGATTGACAAGTGCCATGGCTATTCTGAAGAAAAGAGAAATTAATTAATTAAAGGAGAACTGTCTTGTCAAAAGATGAATCAACCACAAATCTTGAGGCATTCCGCAAGAAAACGAAACTTGACTGACAAAAGGTTCAATATTGCCAGCAGGTGGCAGCTAAATCCACTAAAAACCACAAAAAGTTGAGGCAGAATACAAACAAGATTTCGTCTCAGAAAAATGTTAATTCCGTCATTTTAACAGTAAAACAAATATACAGCTTTGTTGTATATACGACTGTTTGAGGTTATTTTTCCCTGAATATTCTTCTTTTTTCTGCTTCTTTCAACCCTTATGACATTCCCAATGTCAAGCGCACCGAAACACCCCCACAGCATCACACTTCCCTCATCATGTCTCACTGTGGTAATGGTGTTCTTCGGGTTTTGGCTCTCATTTCATTCTCCATATCTTTATGGCTAAAGAGCTCTGGTTGTGGTCCAGTATGCATCACTTTTCGATAGGTTGTCCTTAGCATATTCATTCTGGGCAGGAGTTGACTTCTTCCTCATTGTTGGAAGTCACTCTTGAAGTGCTTTACTGTGCAGGGCTCTAGTGACCGTTTTCATTGAGACATCAATTCCAGACTTTCACTAGTATCTTGACAGTTGTTCTTTGGTCTTTAGAAACTTCTCTCAATCATTTTAAACTCTTTCACTTCCGACCGTCTTGTTTTCCACTGTTTTGGTCTCTTTAAAATTCTTGATGATGCTTTTCTTGGCGCTTTGAGTAATCTAATCGTTTCCATCTTCATTAGCATTCACCCATTTTTTCAAGTCCAAACTAATTTTATCTTAGCGTAACTAGGTTACGTAGGTTAATTGTGTAAATTTGGCTAGATCAGCAAGTCATTGGACAACTGTGAATTGTTCGAAAGCTAATCAGAGGAAATAATTTCTTAAGAGGCTAAAAATAGTGACATTTACGCAACTATGTGAAATCAGACTTTGTCTAGAACAAAAATATTGAGAGAAAAAAAAAAGCCAAAACACTGCCTTACTGTTAAATATTGGCTAAAATGATATAAAAAAATTTCCAATTTCACAGTAGGGTTAATAAATGTGGTAACTCATTTGTAAAGGGTTAACTCATTTGTAGTGAGTTCAGACGTTTCCAACACACTTACACAGTAGCTTTCTTGCTTTGCGAAACTGACTGCACACTATCTTCAAGTTCAGGACACGAAGCTGCCCCACGCCCCCAAAACATACCCCAAATGTAATTGCCCAAGCTTAACGTAGAGATCGTCGCTGCTGTTGCTAGTGTTTCGCCATCGCTCTACATCTGTGATTTAACACATTCAATTTAATCGCCACAGATAAATTGTCGAATTTTAGAAATCGACCGATATATCGTTTTACCGATATTTCCCGATATTTAAGTATTTTACCATAATCGGTTATCGGTTTTGTAATATCGGGTTCACCGATAAACAGCGCCATCTTGTGGGCGTTTTGAGAATTACGCGCATGATTGCCATTGCAGCACGGCGTCTGAGGGGAACAACAACTGCGTGCACAGGTAAAGTATACTTACTTGCTTTGCTATATTTAGTAAACTTTATTTAACATAACAGCTATTAATGCACAAATTAGATGTGTTACATAAATGACGGATATGTAATTTATGCAGCTTGGCTCTAAGAAATAAAGACGAACTCACAGAGTCACGCAAAATAATCCGTCAAATCCTGTCACAATAAAGACGTAACTTGGATTAAATAATATACAGCCATTAATTGAATTTAACTGAATTTAATTCTCTCTCTGTTGTCTACATGCTCATTATTAGTCTCGTGAAGTCGGAGTCACGAATGCTAGAATAAACCGTCATGTCCTGTTCCAATAAAGACGTAACTTGCCTGAATTAAATACAGCCACTAATGAGCGTCTATATGCTCCTCATTCGTCTCGTGAAGTCGCTTCCATTTTGCTGTTGACTCAGCGGGTTGATGCTCATGAAATGCTTCAGCACAGCCACCGCATATAACTTTTAACAAGATTCACTAAAACACCCCGAATTATATTAACATTTATATAATCATCATTCCGCTAATAAACATATTCTAAATAAATATAACTAAGAAATTGAATGCGCTTTGTCAGCACGCATTTCATAATCTAGAACGACAAAAACGTTTTTTTTTTTCAAAAACGTAATTGTGATATAACATATCAGAAATGCAATAAAAATGATGTTTTGTTTGTTATATTTCAATATTTCAGAATATTACTCAGTAAATTAACATTATCCAGCAAATTATTCTTCACTATTTAGCCTATAAACAGCTTTATGAACCTAATAAAACTTTTTTTTTTACCTCATTGAAGGTTTTATTTTTGAAAAAAAAAAAAAAAACTTTAGTAACAGTGCACTTTCAGACCCCTCTATTTATTGTTGTATAAGAGTTTTGATTTGTATGCAAGGAGGGAGTGATTGTAAAAAATAAAACGGTTTGTTCAGTTCAGTGGTGTTGTAATCATTGTGTCAAAAACAGAAGTATAATTGTAAATAAATATGGGTTTGAATATCGGTTATCGGGCACATAAACATGCAAATAATTGGTATCCGTATCGGTAACTAAAAAAATCAATATCGGTCGATCACTATCGAATTTTATGTTTTTGTGAGCGAGACACAGAATTGGGTTGTTGATCAGCATGGCGTGTAACATCAGCACTGTTCTACAGGTGCTTGCTCACGGCTTGCTAGCACCTCAGTCATTGCTTCTTTGTTATGTCTGGCAATAGGCATCCATCTAGTCAAAATACCGTCTAGCGTGTACTTGTCTAAAGGAAAGCATTTGTTTGGTCGTTTGTTATTACAGTTGCTCTGATAAAGATAACTCAGCGGCAAGCTTTTCCTCAAAACCGTGATTTTATCAGCCTGTTGCAAGTTTAATGGGAGTAACAGCTTTTACGGTTAGACGAAGAACATGAAAAGCTTGACTTTTCTTGTCTTCCATGGGAGAAGGGAGTGTTTGGTCGATGGGCTATGGATGGGGAAGAGGTGATGGAGGTTTTTACAAGGGATGTCAAGCAGAAAAGCAGTTGTACAGGTGGTCTGTGGGTAACAGTTTGGATTCATCGTTGGACGAATAAGAACGACAGGCTCTCCATTATTGCGTGAGCTTATCTCATGAAGGAAATGTTTCGAATATGAAGTCAGAACAGTATGTGACTTCACAAACAGTTAGTTGGTTTTTCTTATATTAGGCTGCAAACATTTTAAAAGAGAAACCACAAAGTGGTTCCACTACAAACATATGAGAGCTGTTGGAACAATCTAGACAGAATTTCGGAATTTGACCCCAATTGTGATGCCGTCGAACCCTATCTTCTCAAGTTTGAGTATTCCGAAAAAATATTCAGCTTAAAAAATATTCATACCAACAGCACGACTTGGTTTGGTATGGTTACCTCTACTTGCAACGTTTTCCTGCAAACGCCAATTTGTTTTAGCTAAGGATGTTTCATAAAAATTACAAATTTGCTTACAGAACCGAAAACCTTTGTTTGAAATCGAGGTACGCACCAAACTGTGAGCTTTGAGTACCGTCGCATCCCTAACTTCCAGTATTGGCTCTGGGTGGTACTTGCAAGTCAAGATGTTATATTACGTCATACTAGCTCCACTGGTTGACCGCAAAGGCGACAGAAACCTACTCTTAAAAAATTCTCTTAACTTCTAGCACTTTTGAGTACTGCTGAACATGGTCTTCTGCAATCAGAGAAAGGACGGCCTGTACATCCTCATTTTGCCCATGTTTGGGTCATTTTTAATTTAGAACAAAAAATAACGGTAGAATTGCTTGCAGGCTTTTATGAAGCTATGTGGTTGTACCACATTTTTGTGCCACACGCTGTAATAATGCACGGAGTGAGGACCTGTGATATGAACAACTGACCAGTCAGCAATCCAAGATGTCGACTTATGTTTTCTTTACGATCAGTAAAAGGTTTCAACTAGGTCTGGCTTAATCTGCTTTTAGAACCTAATTCTAATGGGTATGAAAAAGTACTGCTAAAGAGCAGAGAGCACTATGGAAAAGCCAGAAAAGGACACCAAGCCATGCTAATACAAAACAGGTCAGTGAAAAAAACTGAACCAGATACTGCCTTGCTGAAACCTGCTTTTAAACATGGCTTATTGGAATAACATGCTCAGTGCCAGGATATTTCAGTTGGTTAACCTATGCTTGTATTGCATCTTGTTCTTCTTGCTGATTATAGTATATGTGCAATGGAAATAAACTTTTATTTGATAATTTTTTTTTAGTTCCGTACTAGGTTTGTTTTTGACAAGGTTTCAAAAGCAGACCGAAGTGATAGTTTTCAGTGATTGGGGAAATAAACGTGACACAATGTCTAGTTGATCACTGACTGGTCAGTTGTTGAGCTCACTGATTGGTCAGAAAGAATGTTTACTGCATGCCTTAACATTTGGATGTTATAAACTACCACATATACAGCATAATACTGCTTCTTCTAGTCACATTTTCAATAACAAATTAAGCTTGGTCATTAATTAAATGTCAAACAAAGAGAAAAGGGTTCATTGACCCCTATTAAAACAGAAAATGGCAAGTATAATATAATATATTAAACCATTTTGTGATTTCATAATATTAAGATAAAAAAACGCACGTAATTCGGTGGAAATATTTTAACTATATAATGGTATTTCTTCCGATGGAGTAATTTAAGACACTACATCAATACAATAAGAATATTGTGAAATATACATCGATATTACTAGCAAACAAGCAAATCTGAAAACGAGCAACATTTCACAACTTGAAAACACCGACCGACAAATTACTCTAACTCAATTTTGAAAAGGCATAAATTGAGAATGTTAGCTCACGGGGGCTGAAGTTAAACAGTGGCATGTTGCTGCTGGCCTGCAACACGAGAAACCCGGAAGCTTCCAACGCATTTACAAAGAAACACGAGCCGCGAAATAGTAACATAAACAACACTTACTATTTTAGATAAGAACACATCTTTTAAAAATCGTTTCTCGCCTTTCGCATTGATAACATGTGCTTCTCAAGGGCACTACTCTCAGCATTCGGCACCCTGCGTCATCAAAATAAGCAGTAAACGTCATTTCCCTGCGACGTTGTTGATAGGAGTTTGAAATGCTAAGCTAACTAGCTGAAACGAATGTTTTGGTAAGCTCGTATGCGTGGCAGCAATATGAGATAATTTTTTCGACCCGGGGCATTGCCACCATATTTTGAACAGTATATTTAATATAGATTTAGGAGCAGAGGAGAAGAATACGAGAGGAAGGTGAGTGTTTTGCTAACGTTACATGTTAGCTGCTCAGCAGTCATGGGTTAAAATACCATTTACAAGTGAATTTTATTTCCACATTTATTTCTTCTTTGTATATAATTTGTTAGCTTTTGCATATTTGTATAAGGGCCTAAAATTTTTATTAAACAATGTCGTAAACGATGTACTGAATCAAATATAAACATATGTTACACACTAAGTAACGTTAACGGAATTTAGCTGTAAATAAAACAGAAATATGTGTCTTGTTGCTTTAATTTAGATAAAAAGGGCATTTCATACAGTATGAGTTTTACAGGTTACATTGATAAACAATGACCGTATCTTTATTAGTAGTACTGACTGAGTGACGCAACTAATGATTGTGATGTGTTTGGATGAGTATAATAATCATGGCTTCCTTCAGATTTACACATCTGCAACACACTTACCTCTACATTACGTCTAGCTCTATGTGTTCCCTCAGGAGCCTGATGCAGTCTGCTGTAGATGCTGTAGAGAATGCTTCCATCCTGTCAGGTGGCTCTACACAGGATGGGCATCGGCTCTGGATCGGCAACCTTGACCCCAAAATCACAGAGTGAGTGTTTATCAGAACAGAAAGCTAGCGCTGCACTGGCTTACGGGCAGAGCTGCCCAGGTGATTGATTATCTGAGTGTGTCTTTGTGCTGGAGAATGAGCAGATGACAAGAAGTCGTGTTAAAGAGAGCCTCTCGGCCGTGGAGACCTGCTTTGCTGTGGGGCTGCCATCATTCCTCATTCACCTGGTGTGTTTACTTTGTGAACCTGTAGCGGCTGCTCAAGGTGGAGAGGGGGTGGTTGGGGACATGGAAGGGAAGTGCCGGAGAAATAGCACATGTTGCGAGAATGCCTCTGGAAAATGTACGGCTTGCCTGGACTGGCGTCTAGACAGGCGTTTCCTTCCCTCTCACTCCTCTGTTTTTCTTTAAATATTCTGCTTGAATGGAAACAGCCGTGATGCCCACAGGCTGGTGATTGGGAAGATTAATTAGTTCACAGGCTGGGAGTGTTTGTTGTAGGGAGTTCCACTTCAGGGTCCTGCAGATCTTTCACTCAAACAGACACAGAGTGGTGAAGTCCTACAATGTGAGGTCAGCATTCACCCAAAGGCAAGTTTTCCCTGGGTTTTCCATGGAAGTGGATCATTGAAAGAAGTAAATGAGTTTGTTCTGCTGCAGTTGTAAATGATCTAAAAGATTTATGAAGAAACCCAGGATTGAGCATTTGGTTGTAGCATTTGGATGTTCGCGTTTAGAGAGAGTGGTCCACAAAGGACTCCAAGCTGAACATTGAAGCTTGTTAGCCAGAAGTACGAAATGATGCTCAAAAGCAAGATATTTGTGGTTTTCCAACTGTAAATGACCAAACAAATCAACGATATTTTACATCGAGACAGGGGTCAAGACTAGTAGAGATACTAATTAAACTAGCTACTGCTGGGAGAGAGAACGTAGATACTTTTTTTAGTCTCTGGAAGCATAGAAACTTCTTCTTCCTCCAATAAGGATTGTTTAATTAATTAATTAAACAAGTTTTGGGGGACGTAATTAAGACGTGACCGCCCATCAATTATTACATTTCCTCATATTCCTAAAAGTCCAGGACCGCTGCTGTTCAAATGGGTGCCCTAAGCGGAAATGTACTATTGTATGTACCCCCCCAAAATGTGCCCAACACATAATTTCACTAAAGGCAACCCCCCCCCCCCCCCCCATTAGAAAAATAAAGAGAAATGGAACCTGAAAATGTACACAACATTATTGTGAGTACCCAACACTAAATGCATTTCTCCCAAAAAAGCCAAGTTCGGGATGGATTAACTAAAAAATGCTACAGTAAAAAATTCCTATTATTTGGATTTTGACAGTCAATAATACTTACTGTAATGATGAAAAGAAGTTTTTAACACAGTCAAAACCTCAGCACAATAACTAGGTCAATACATAATTACACACATAGAGCTTAAAAAAAACAAGTTCAGGATGGATTAAGTAAAAAAAATGCAATGATACAATATTCTTACATTTTTGGTTCTGACAGTCAAAAATACTTAATATTATGGTCTAAAGCGAAAGAAAGGAACCTCAGAACTCAATAACAGGTGATCTGAACATGGAAATGTCCTGGGGTTAATTTTTAACCAAAATTGAATGGTTTCATGTTTTTTAACGGATATGAACTGATTGAGTGCAAAACACATGTGTAAAAACAATATGTTTGCATGATAACCTGAATTAAGATTGCATTGTGAAATATTCGATTTCATAACAGCACACGCACTGTTCAAAGCCTGAAACCTGCCATGTAATAATAAATGTCCCATCTTCGTATAGTGCTCAGCATAAACACTACATGCCTTTAAAAAGTGCAAATTTAATCAGTAGCTCAATGAACAAAAGAAAAATTTCGGAACTTTTCAAAAGCTTGAGTTTTCTTGAACACTTACTTTTCTCCATAACATGAAAACAATCGAATTTAAAGCACAACATCTTCAGTTTTTCTCAAATTGGTTGAAGTCCTGATCTTTACGACATCATTCAGTTTTAAAACCATGAGGCACTGATCTTTGTCTCATTACTCCATAGAGTTTCAGTAGTCTTCATCCTTTTCAGCGTGGGCTCTTGCAGATTCTATGTGTGTGTTTTTGGGACTGGGATGTTGGAGAGACCCATGGATGCCATTCCTCTGCAGTGTGCACCGTATGGTGTCATGGGAAATGCCAGTCTTTCTACTACTTTAGCGACATGCATGGCAATTTTCTTCAGCGATTCTCATTAGAAGATGCCCCTGTCGAGATGTTAACGTCCATGGACGGCCTGGACATCACTTGCATCTTTCATTTGTGGATCGCTGTTGCTGCAGTACTTTGATTGATGTGTAAAGCTTTGCTGATCTTGTAGTCCTCACCTTATTTGTGTAAAGAGGTGACTTTCATTCTCAGATTTTGTGACATTTTTCCTCCATGGGGAGCCATCACTGACAGCATGAAATGGAAAGGTTTTTTTTTTTCTTAATTAGAATGTTGTAGTCTTACGTGTGGCTTTTCCCCCAAGACTATGATCAGGTTTTACTCATTTTTACAACATGGGAAAACATCCACACAGATCCACCTTAACATCCATGAATTTTACTGCGAAACTCTTTTCTCGGTTTCCCACAATTGGTGTCTCTGTGACGGACGCAGCCTGCTCTCACAAAACAGGGGCTGCTGTCGTAATAACAGGCTGACATGTTGACCTGTCCATGCTCCACTGGGGCTCATTTAGAGCCGGTGATGGATCTTCCATGTGTTGCAGGTTGTTTGTGCTCCAGTAGCTCGGCATTGCATTGTCTAGTTATGTGGACAGCAGGGAACAGGAGGCTCTATCTGATGGTACACAGAGGAGGAAGAAAGGCACCGGCCTTTAGATAGACACGTGTCTGTTGGTAGTACAACTTGACCCTAGAATCTCCATCGGTTTCCATTAGAGGCTTTAAATTGATTCAGAAGCTCAAGATGCTAGGCTGCAATCAAAATTTCATAAACCCTCCTTGTATGGGCCCCGTCTTCCTCCCCGCATCACATTTTATCCCCCCCTTGGGAAGTGCATTGTGGTCTGACGTTGTCCCTTTGAATTGGACCACTATCCCAAAGTCAGGAAGATGGCGCAGTCCAAGCTTGAGAGGGAGGTGGCTGGGAAAGTGAGAAAGTCTACTTGGAGTAAAGCTCTTGGGATCAAAGGGGGAAACATTAATGTTGGTCAGAAGCCCCAGTTCTATCTTCCACCTTTCCATGATTAAAAATAACCCAATCGTTTCTAAACGGTTTAGACAAAGCTTCTGCCAGTTCACATCTGAAATCAGTGTGATACAGTCATGTACAAAACTCCAAATCAAGGTGAATCACTAAAAAATTCACAGTAATACTGCTATTGAGGTACTTTGTATTCTTGAGAAAAAGGAATTGACGATTCATAGTTTATTTTTATGGTTTCCTGTTTTTCTCCTTTCACTATTTAGAACATTGGTTACATGGCAAATGTTGGTTAAGCAGTCATTATATCATTAACCCAAAGAAGTCTGGGGCCTTTTTGAGCGTTTTGTTTTTACATCTTTACAATTTGCTTTAATAAAGTACCTTTAAAAAAAGAATGTGTTTTTTTAGTACAACCCCTGTGTTTATTTTTCTAAACAAATAGACCTTGTTGATGCAGAACTACCTTGTGTCTTGTTGCTGTCGTCAATCTTGCCATGGCGTCGCAACCTCACATTAGTTGCAAAGTTTGTTTGGTATAATTGGCAGATCAAAAACTATAATCGTACAAAATGTAGATCCATCAAGAGGGTTAGGCGGAATCTCATTTTGCTGCCACGCATACGAGCTTACTAAAACATTCATTTCAGCTAGTTAGCTTAGCATTTCAAACTCTTCTTATCAACTCTTTGTGGTTATTTAAAAAACCTGGATGGACACAAAAAATAAACCACATAACAGCTGAAATAGTCTGCTCCTAAAGAGGGTTGGAAGTTGTACATTAATTGTTGTTTTGTACCTAAAAACCAAGCATTTCTTAAAATGTGGCCAAAAGCTGAAAAAGTGGTGGTGGTGTTGCAGTGTCGACATTTCCTAAATGTTAACAGGATGTGGGTGATGCACAGGTGAACTTGCAGCTGCGGGAAAACTTGCAACAGTTCTCTGCATGCCCGACTGCCCATGAAAGCTGTGGACACGGCAGTTTGCAGAACTCTCCTCTCTACTCTCTCTTCGTTTCAAAAGCACAGGTTCAGTGAGAAATTCTCCTGGATCTAAATACATTAAACGTTCTGGGGTCTTTCATTCTTGGCCACATTTCAGATATCAAAGGAACTGGGTATCAGCAGTGTTCAAACTCTTCAAACACGTGGAAAGTGAGGGAAACCAACAAAAAATCTACTAAAACTACCAGAAAAATTGTAAGGGATGCAAAGAAAAGCTGAATTCTTGGGACGGTGCTGGACATTCCAACACGACAGCGACCCAAAACACAAGGCCAGGTCTAGTTACACCAGAACAAAGTGATGGTTCTGGATCTCGATATCATTGAACCACTTTGGGAAGAACTGAAATGTGCCGTTCATGCCAGAATTTACAAGAGTTAGAAGCTTTTCACCAAGAAGAATGGGCCGCGATGAAGATAAAGAACTTCATCGAGAGACTTCAGGTCATCATTGATGTTTAAGGAGGGAATATTGAGAGCTAAACTTTAAACTTTCGATCAGGGTCTTTTTCAAAGTTTCAGTTATTATTCTTCGGACAGTTCTGAAAAAAAGCACTACTGTGTCAAATATTTTACTGAGCAATACTCATCAAGCGTAGAAAATAAAAAAAGTTGGAATTCTCAATGGTTTCTGAGGTTGTTTGTGTTGCTTTAGAGTTTTTGATTGTTCATTGGACGATAGCTTCCCATGTTTTTCATAAAGGAAAATAAAGACTGACTCGGCTAACAGTCTTATATCATCATGAGGAGCACGGTCGTGATTTCCTACGTCTTTTATTGGCTGTTGCCGGACGGCAGATTGAGCTACCCCTGCTGTAATTGTTTGTCTTAATTTAAACTCTTGAGGGAGTTCGGTCTTCCTCTGTTTTATATCCACATTGTCTTGCTGCTGTATCCTTTGTTTTGTGTGATTTAAAAGATTTGCAGCAGCTAAAAAGGTGTAAAGAGGCCTGTCACTCTGATCAAGAATTATAACTGCATGACATGCATATCCCCCTGCGACTTAAATCATGCTAATCATCCTGGATAGGACCATTATTAACGCCATGGGTAGCAATCACCTATAATTCATGCGTCCTTGTCATTTGGGTTATTTTCCCCAAAGATATCCATTTGTGTCTCCTGCAGGTTTCACCTGGTGAAGCTCCTGGAGAAGTTTGGGAAAGTGAAGCAGTTTGACTTCCTGTTTCATAAATCCGGTCCTCTGGAGGGGCAGCCAAGAGGATACTGCTTCGTCAACTTTCACACCAAGGAGGTACTTTTTATGCTCAACCCCAAAACTGCAAAGATTTGGATCCAGAGACACTCAGAGCGCTGACAGAGATCAGAGACTGAGGTGTTCCCGTGGGTGCTGTTGGAAGAGGAAATGTATGTTTATGGATCTCATTCACGGGAGCACGGAAAGCTAGTCATTGGTTGTTATTGTTGGCTATTACGTTACATGGTCTGAAGATAGGGGCCATGGATGCATGAAGATAAAGATGTTTTTACATTATTTCAGGAGGCTGAAAAAGCGATTCAGTGTCTGAATGGAAAGTTGGCTCTTTCCAAGAAGTTAGTGGTGCGCTGGGCTCACGCACAGGTAAAGGTGAGTATTCAGTGTTTTAGTTGTAGATATTATCTGAAAAAGATAAGAGCCCCTGTCAAATTGCACATTTTAATTCAGCGGTTTCCCAAGTGATGTTTAACAGAGCAGCGAAATGTTTTCACTTTATCTTCTATCATTTCGTCATCAAGGGAAATCTGATTGTGTGTAGTTGCTTGAATAAAATAATTGTAAAAACGACCAATTTTTGGTTGGTTTTAGAATAAACTACTGTTGTTCAAAGCTGTTGTTTACCCTTTGTGCATTTGAGTTGTTCATGCCACTAAAATAAACGGTTATAAAAATATTTCCCATTTTTTCCCCTCAAATCTCTTTATCTACCTCAGCTCCAATCAAAACTACAAAAATACTTTTTGATCCAGGATTCTTCCCTTTAACTGCAAAGATCTGACGTGATGGTTCTAAATGGTGATTGACATTAAAATCTCGAATTTGACCTCTTTCCAACAGGAATGACCGCAAACAACCAGGAATGCAGGATTATTTGGTGTCAAGGCATTGCAATGAAAAAATGTTGTTATAATGGAAGTCAATGGTGCAATTAATGAGGGAGAAAAAAAATTAAATGTCCATGACTGTGATCTTTTCTTTTTTTTTTTAAATAAGTGACATCCAGTAGTATCTTGGAAATTAAAGTGTACAAATCCAGGATTTAAAAAAACGGATATGATAAAAATTTGGATCTAATAGAGTTTATAGCAGTTTAATTTAGTGGCGTAGTAGTAAGTTTGCCAGTGTGCATTTTTTTCATTTTTTTTTACATTTCACAGCATTTTCTTAAAATATGTGTAAAAATAAGATTTGTCACCAAAAATCCTTCAATTTGATGAAACAGAGAAAAACCAGTGGCCAAATTTAGACTCAAAATATCAGCGAATTTGACGAAAACATCCCCAACACTTAAGTTCTAAGCTTTTAAATTGAACTTAAAGCTGAGGATTAGACTCTTGCAAAACAACAAAGACCAGACGGAATACTTTGAACTTGAGAGGAAGAATTTAAGAGATGATCAAAAACTGTAGCAGATGGCATTATCGACAAGTTTAAAGAGACATAAACAGTGGAGAACCAGACAGGAAAAGAATTATTTCTGGAACTAGAAAGAAATTTGTATTTTTAAAACTGGAGACACTAGTGAAAGTCAGAAATTGGAGTCTCAATGAAGACGATCACTAGAGCCCTGCACAGAAATGTGTGCCCACCACCTTGTCACCTATTGGTCAGATGTTGCCTATTTTGAGAGAAAAAAGGGAGAGGCATTCAACACAGTTCTCACCTTGAAGCATGGTGGTGGGAGTATAATGCTGTGGGGCTGTTTCAGAGACACTTATTACTGGAGATCACATCAGGGAAGAAGGAAACATGAAAAAGAAACAATAAGAAAACATTATTTTGACCATATAAAAGAACAGTTGTGCTACTTCATTGAGTGGTGGGAGAAGGTTCTATACCATTATTAATACTAATACGTTAATATATGTAATATATACAGTGATTAATATTTAGACAATTATAGTGGACAAGTAGTGGGCTCTTCTGATTTAGCAACACAGTACACCCACCTAGTAACCACTCAAAACATCCTTGCAAACAATTATTACCTTAGTGACCAAATAACATCGACCTGACGATGTGTGGTGTCCACCATTAACATTTTAAATAAGAACAATAAATGGCACAATCTGTACCACAACTCCTCCTGGTCACGGATATGAACATCGATGAAACAAGTCTTTTGGCCAAACACAGCATCAAGACTGTGTTGATCAGGCTTAGAGCAGAGCTCCTCGGGTTGCCCCGCTCTTTAACAATAGGCAGTTGCCGCCGGGAGTGAGGAAATCCTGTATGGTTGGGAAGCTGGCCCCTCTGCTCCTCCCCGTCTAAGGGGAAGGGGACACCAGCACAAGGTCAAGGTCAATAGCGTAGGGTTGTTGACAACAAGTAGCACACGACTCCTGTTCCAGGCTCTATGAACCACCTCAAGCCACCACAGCACCTAAGAGCCTAATGAGATGGGTTTTGGAGCAACCTGATTGGTTGTTTGTATACTTTCCATACTTTTTGGTAGTTGTTTAGTTCAGTAGTTTAGTTTTATCATCCAACGTTTTGGTCCTTCAATTGATGCATTGAAGTCTGAGGGGTGCTGCGCATTTTTAAAGATCTTTTTAGAAGTTGGAATTATATCTTGACACAAAACTTGGTGTATGTAGAACTATAATCTGAGGTTGCCTGGACAGTTACAGTTCAGTACCCCTTAATGGTCGCGAGATATGAAAAATGTTTTTTTATCTTGCATTTTTCCCATACGTGTGGACCATCATGACCAGTCAATGTTCAATTTAGCTACCTCTGATATTTTGCAATTTGTAAAAAAATTCAACTTTTACAAACATATCAACGTATCTTTACAAAAATTGGCATGTCCCTATGCCATACTCGAAAAACAGATCGTTCAGAAGAAATAAGCGACATGAAACTTGGTGTATGTTATTAGAACCAAAATCTGAGGTGGCCAGCACAGTTTCAGTTCTGTACCCCCCTAGTGGTCAGGAGATAAAATAAATGTCTTGTGTTTGCCTAAAAATTTGTTTCCATACATATGGACCTTCATGACCAGTCAATGTTTAATGTCACCTCTGCTATTTTGGAATTAAATAAAAAAAAAAAAAGCTACTTTTACAAATGCCACAACGTATCTTTACAAAAATTAGCATCTCTCTTTCTCTCTCTGAAAACTATTCCACCCAAATGCTTTGTTGGAAAATTGCAGATGTAGTTGTTTACCTGTCTCATTTAATTTACTTTAGTAAATTTACCCTTTCCAGCCTTGTTCTTCTTTTTTCCCCGATGGCTGTGTGGCCTCTGATTACTATATTTTTTTTCATAATCCTAATAAATTCAGAACAATTGAATGAATCAGTGTTACCAAACTTTTGATTGGTAGTGTACTTTTCTTTCTTTATCTAAAACAGGTAAATATATCTTTGCCCTTTGTTTTTCTTCCCCACAGATTCCTACAAACCATCATCATCATCCTTAAGGCCGGAGTCTGTTTTATTCGATGGACATTTTTGAGTGGAATAAATGAGTATTCATTGCCAAACGTTCCATATCATTCCACGAAGATATCTCACTTCAAAACCAGCCGGCTCTTGTTTTTCTGATCTCTAATGCAGTCACTAGCAAGTTCTTAACTTACTCTCCCTTTCTCAAACTGCATTGTGTTCATGTTCTTGTCTTTCAGAAGTATGAACCCTTCAAAGGAGAAAAGACTCTGGTTTGCAGTTTAGAGCCTTCATGCAGTGAAGTAAAAGCTGCACCAACTAATATGAGGTTTGGAACGCTGCAGCAAGAACTCTCTTAATTAACTTGTTTGATTTAGTTTTGTTCTTCACTCCTGTTACTACCACTGTTCATTTCGGGGAGAATGTGACTTGTATAGATGGGTAATCGTTGTGTTTTTCTTTCTGTCCCAGTGTGAATGCAAAGATTCGTGCCATTGAGGCTAAGCTGCAGATGATGGAACAAAACCCAGATGACTTTACTGGACCCAGCCCATACATCTACAATAAACCCACTGATAAAAAAGATAAGAGATCTCAGCCTTATCATAAGCCTTTCCGTAAATTCAGGAGGTAGATGTTTTTTTGAAGTGTTGCTCGGTGGATCGTGTACAGGATTTTCTTTGACAATGAGAGACTGCAGTTTAATGTGGAGTCCATGAAAGACTGCTGGTGTTTGCAAAAACGATCCCCAAAACTGTGTTTTTTTACTTTTTACTATAGAATATGCTTGATGTACTTAAGCTCTTCAATGCTGAGAGGGAAGCAAGTTTGAAGTAAACGTGTGAAAAGGGTTTGGTTATGTCATATTGTTATGTGTTCTGTTTGTAATAGTATTGTGAGACTTCTACATCTTTTTGTATATACTTCTCACGCTTTATTTTGGTTTTATCTTTAAAGAAGCACAGTATTGTTAGTAATATGAACAGCTAGTAATCTGCCTTTTATGTCTCATGAATGAAAAGGGCTTTCTCCTTCGTGTCCTCCAGTTATTTTCAAAACGTCATCAAGTGGGCTATCCATTGTAAAATGTGCTTTTTATTCTAACATGTTTAATAAAAGCTTAACATTTTGCCATGGTTAGTTTCATTTAGTTGGTTGTTACAAAACAAATTACTACGATAATCCAAAATATCATATTTTAATCATGTTAAAAACAATCGATCCATAGTGTTAAAGCAATTCTAGTCTTAATTTAATCAAAGCTTAAAATATTATTTTGTCATTTAAAAAAAATACTACTTTTCAAAATGAATCAACGTATCTGTACAAAAATTGGCATGCCTTTATGACACACACGAAAAAAAAGATAGTCCAGAAGATATTAGTGGTAACTTGGTGTTTGTTATTAGAGCCATAATACGAGGTTGCCTGCACAGTTTCAGTTCGGTACCCCCTAGTGGTATGGAGATGGAAAAAAATAGCTTTTTTGTTTGTTACATATATATGGACCTGTATTAAGCTTCATATATAAAACCTGTTTCTTACTAAGCAACACTGCAACTACAACATGCAACTTTTTTATTCAAAATGACCCATATATTTTATCAAATTTTACTTAAAAATTTGGATCCTACTTTTAATACATTTTTATGATTTCATAGTTTTGGATAAAAACTAACCAACAAAATCCACATTTTTAGTATATTAAAAAACGTCATAAACAACTGCATACACTGTTGACCACAGTGTGAAACACCCCTGTGGAAAGAACTCTTATATTTAACCAGAAGATGGCAGTACACTCTCTGGCACCAAACGGTTAGTATTCAGAAACATTTCCTTTTTGTGTGTGATCCCTTAAAAATGCTCTGAGATGTCTTTCTTTCTTTTTTTACAATTTTTGTATTGATACATAAAAGGCATGGTTTTGAACATGTTCAGATTTAATTGTGTTTTTATTTATATTAATGGTTGAAAACAAGCTGATTGTCCGCTCCACTTCAATAATTCCATATAATGACAATATGAAAACCCTTCATTTTAAACATACTACAATTTAAATCGATCATGTGGAGCCGATGTACACGATGAAACCAAATAAATTCATACGACTGCCAGTCTAATCTACAAGCCCTTTATAAACGTGTCGCATGCAACCCTTCAATCGCCATGCACTATGTAAATAGTTATTTTCTGTTCCCCCTATACCAAGAATAAATGCACTTTCGTTCTGTTTCTCCCCCACAGTCTAATGATACAAGCCGGTAACAGAAAATCAGCTGTCTTCTTTTTATCAATACCAATTTTAAACCAGTTAAAAGAGAGCCGGAAACCATTGGAATTCAGATGAATTTGGAACGCGACATCTGCCTATTTATTAGCATGAAATGTATAACACTACTATGCCTTTGCAAAAACGGTGAAACGAAAAAGAAAACGAAATGAAAGACAACAAATCAACTTGCACCGAACGGATCAGCGCTTAAGCTTTTTAACAAAGAGGAAAATCAATGGGATCCCAAGTTTTATATTTTATCTATTTGGTTTTCTACCAAACATCATTTCATTATTACTCAAAATGTATTTTTTAGTACACCTGCCCGCGTTTAACTCTAGAAGAAGAAAATAGTATTTTCAATCGGCTTAAAACGATTGATTTTGGTTATTAATTTACCGATTACTGTTAATTTACTTATTATTTTAAAAATGTCGCAAAGCAACGGGTTGCAGCATCCGAGCGCGTCGGTCCTGCAGGAGTCGGCTCCCTGCATCTCTTCCCTCCCCTCTAATCTACAAACTTTTAGAAGGTAGGCTGTGCTCTGCCTATGAGAGCAAGAGAAACCTGCCAGCCCCTCAATTTTCTCCACTTCCTGTACTCAAGCAAATGCTTCCCAAAAGAGGGAAAAGTAGGAAATATCTTGCAAACGCGTTCGTTGTGCGTCGCGTCTGCCACGAGTTTACTGAGCTCAACCTGAAGATGTTTTTTTGAGGTTTCTCTTTTAACTTTAAAGTGCGTATTATGCAGAATTAACCCAAAGCGAGCGTATGGGATAGCAGGCGTTCTCCAAACACAACGTAAATCTGAACACGGACCCTAAACCATCAAATGTATTGGAAAAATGAGATTCTGGCTCCTCTTTCGGAGGGAAACCAATTCCTTTCCGAAGGAATTCCCCCAAAACAGGTGAGACCTCCATCTCTATTCAAACTATATCGATGCTTTCGCTTAACTTGGACGTAAACATGTTGAAAGTCAGTACAGCCAGCATCTTTGTGATGTCATGAGAACCAGCATCCTTTCTGAATGCTGTGATTTGTGGTCCGTCCTCTTCACATGCAGGAAAATTAGATTTTAATTACTGCCATTAAAAATCAAATTTGCAATTCTTTGGGTGGCCCGTTGCTTTCGCTGATTGGCAGTTGAAATTGACACTCTAGGGTCCTCTTATCGCGAGCGTTTCAAGCTATTTGTAATTGCAGGTAGTTTCTTTTTTCAGCTCCCCGGATTGCGTGGAAATGCGATTATGGGAAGAGGCTCGGGTTAAGTGTTGGGGAAAAATCAATCCAGATTTAAATCGCTTCATTAAAGCAGGAGCTTTGTGCAGAGGCTCTCGCTGCACCGTCAAAAGCATTTTTATTGTTTTGGGACGCGTATATAGTGCAGGGAGCATATCTGACATGGAGCATTGTGGCTTGCTTGTGTTGTAGGTGATCTCTCCAGACGCGCACAGTACACCGGGAGCATCACGCTGCGTGGACGGACAGCACGGACGCGCCATGGTGAGTGACTCCCGGTCCGCACCTGCGGGTTCCAGCTTTTGCGACCTTCTAACAAAACACGAAAATTTTCGTTTCTGACTTTTTCGTTTTCACGCCAGCATTTGGGTACAAGCTACGCATTATAAACTTCTTTAACCGTATATTTAACACGTGCCACTTCTGCAAATCCTTAGGTATAAAAAAACGAAGGAACTGTGCAAACAAGGATAACAAGAATTACACGAATAAAGCATCGTACTTGGTCTTAAAGAATAGATGTTTACTTGCAAATGACAGAATAAAAAAATACTGTATTACAAAGCTATCTTTTAATTGACATCAATGTTCGACTTGTACCTTATACTCAAAGGACGGTAGTCTACGAAGTATGGAGAGAAAAGCGTACGTTTGTGTCGCAAATTGTGTCAATGCGATAAAAGTTTTGGGTTTGCGCATGCGTAGAAGCAGCAGAAAATTCCGGGACGCCAAATATCTAAAAATCAGAATTTGTTCAAAACATTTTCCAAAAATCTGAAATGTTTCGTTCAAAAACAAAACTATATGGATACCCCCTTTCCCTCTCTCTCTACCCCAGGATAAATTAGACACGTGTAGGTTTATAAAATATTACGGTGTATAAAAAGACTCTCTAAAAGTCAGATATTTGAGCCTGTTATTGTTTCGCTTGCAGTCGCAGTCTGACGGGGAATCACACCGGTCTAACATGGAGAAAGAGGAGCCTCGCTCGTCTCCCAGTCCGCCCTCGACGCCCTCCATGTGCTCGCCACCGTCCAGCGCCTCCTCCGCGCCGTCCACCGGGAAGAACGTGTGCGCGAGCTGCGGCCTCGAGATCCTCGACAGATATCTGCTCAAGGTACGGGCGCCGGGCTTGTGTGTGCATGTGCTGGAGCGAGACTTGTTCTGCTAAAAACACAATTTAAAAGATACTTGGTTGACTTTTACGCAAATGAAGACCTTTTTGGAAGGGTTTAGACGCGGTGAAGTGTTGTGTTCAGAGAAGAAATCACATTATTTGAGGTTTGAAAGAATCGGTGCATATACAATAATTATTAAGCAGCCTTAAAAAGCGAAGCCTTAATATTCTAAAAGCAAAAAATCGGAGCATTTGTAGTTTATAATGTAACAACACTCTGTTATTATTATTTACGGAACGTGTGTTAAAATGTCAAACAGACGCTCAATAATTTTCATCACCTTTATATACATTTTAACATGATTGTAATGTCGTGTAACAGCTAGTTTTGGGTATATTTATGCGCATGTTAAACACCGACTTAGATTTCTCCCTTCTTCCTTTTTTATTTTTCCGGGAGTGTAGAAATGAACACGTTGTATTCTTAGACATTTCATTAATATTTTAATTGTTTCTAACGGTTTTGTACGCTTAAAACTTTAAAAAGGGCTGGAAATTGTTTGGTTTTTTTGACAAAATGTTTTTTTGACATGACAATATTTCCTCATTGTTATAAAAAAGGGGAAAAGAGCCAAGTTTGTTAAATTCGAACGAAATCATCAATCCCCCCTGAAGTCGTTTATTAAATGATTTACGAAGTTTGATTTCTGTGGCTTATTTTCAGAGATGAGGGCAGGATCTGTGAGCTCAACATGTGCTTGTTTTTCAGGAAGTGTGTGTGATCTGTCGGAGTGTGTTTTGCTTTTTTTTGCGGAAACTAATAAAAGGGATGCCCGACATTTTATTAGCCTTCTGTTTGGTTTGTAACCAAACTTTCCATTTCCCTTTTGTTAGCTAGTTTCGATCTATTTAATTATACAATGAAATACAGGTTAAAATACAGTGTATTACACGGACTTATTTTTTTACAAAAAAGTTACACCCGATGATATTTTTCGATTATAATATCGAATAGAAATAAATCGAATGACACTTGTGGCGAACAATTAATAGCTTGCATGTATACTTTATTTTTGTACACACATTTTCACACTGTGGTTAATTAATATTTAATACATTGAGTAAATATTGTGTCAAAATCTAAAGTCGCAGAAAAGGATTTATTTAACATGTGATTAACAATGAGCCTAATCATTTTTTCATTTAATTTCACAATTTCTTTGACTTTGCATAAAAAAACCCCGTCATTATTATTATTTGTATTCATAATAATGAATAAAGTATATGGTTCTTGACGTCTGTTGCAGGTGAATAATCTGATCTGGCACGTCAGGTGTCTGGAATGTTCCGTCTGCAGGACGTCGCTACGACAGCATAGCAGCTGCTACATTAAAAATAAGGAAATCTTCTGTAAAATGGACTATTTCAGGTAGGGTAAGTTTTTCTCTTTTTGTTCTCAAACATTTCTGGTGTTTAAACAATTAGCGAAAATATCCCCGAAGTGTTTGCTTTGACTGAAAACCAGATGCGGGATGGTTGCGTGTTTTTTTTCATGCACCTGTAGATATTTTTTTATTCATGTTCTTTAATTGTTGTGTAAAATCAATTATTTTAAAAAGGGCAGAATGTTCATTAGGAAATATTCAGGAAAAGTTGTTTTTTGAGTATTATTTTAAAATTATTTTTTCACTTGCTATGTGCATTTTTTTGAAAAAGATTTTGGTAAATATAAATCTAGTTCATTTAAAATTTCAACTTGTATTATGTCCAAAATTGGAATCATTGGGAGTAAATGCAGGAATTAAAACAATGATAATTAGCTCACCAAGAAAATTAGTAAAATAACTAGCATTCGGAGAGCATTTGCAGTTAATAGCTCTGTGTTGAGTTTAATGAGGAATTAATAGATTTTATCATTAGAGATGATACAGAAATATTAGGCAAACACTAAGAATTTTCAATCACAGATTTAGATCTAAATATAAAATAGATGATTAGATAACTCGTCTGCAGAGTAAGCTTAACTCTATGGGAACTATCTGAAAATATTTATTTTACTCAAATATATTAAAACAAAAGTAAGCAAAAACCAAACCTTGCATTCAGAAAAGTTGCGTTGCAACAGGAACTAGAGCATTTTATTCAGAGATTTTCTTTTTGCTGTGAACCCAGAGAATAACTCAATTTCAAATCTCATTATATCAGTTTAATCGACCAAAAATCAATCATTTGGCCAGAGAAATTTAGTTCAACCCAAAATGTTTCCAACGCCTCAAACGTTTCCCCTAAATCCCCTAAGCAAAAATGTGAAATATGCAATTTATATTTTGAGTATTTTTCGATGTTTACTTATATACAAAGGTTGTTTATCTCAAATGTTTGGAGGTAACCGGTTTACAGAAGTTCTGTAAACATTGGGTTTACAGAAGCATAATTGCAAGTTGTTGACCCAAAGTTCTCCTGCAACAAAAGTTTTGGCTATTTTCCCATGCGTATAATCCAGTTCTAGAATATTTTTAATATTAAATGTTTTATAAAAGCATCAAAATGCAACGCTGTCAATCAAGGGTCAAAATAGTACTGAGGAAATGTATCTGGGAAGATGTGGGAATGGGGCATGGAGCAAACATCGAGGGCAGAGCGGTGGTGAGATGGCATGATTGCAGGGCTCTCAGAAGTCTGTGAATGGCAGCGGGCTCCTGGCCAGCCTTTCCTGCTTGTTGCCCGTGTCAGTGTGAATGACTCGACCCTTTAAGTCAAAGCAGTGTTCACGAGAGGGTTTGTTTTCCATGTTAAGGCCAATAATCTGAAGTGACACTGCAGCAGTGCCTCGATCTTCACCGAGCGCTTCTGTTGAGTCTGTGCTGTTTATTGGAGAGAGGTTACAAGAGGAATATAGAGGAGTCGGTATCTGCAGAAGGGGATTGTGTGATTGATGTCATTTCGTGAAGATGCGGGATGTGGTTCAGCTCCACACTCCAGAAATCTTCTCTAAATGGACTTCCAAAATATGATTCATGGTCACCTTTAATGGCCCTTGAACAGAATGTTATAGTGCTTTGGATTTACATGGATTTCATTTAAGATCAGAATGTGTCCAGTCACGTGACTTTAGATCAAATTTACATTTCATTTGCGCTAGTTTGACACACAATTTTCAAAACTATGTCAATTGAGAACTTTTTTTCAACGTGAAAATATTCATTTCTTCAACTGTTGCAGTTTGATTTGCGACAAGCTATTGAGATTTCTTAACTTAAATTAGAATGTAAATGAAAAGACTTATCATAAATACACTTTTAAACACTTGATATATTGATAAAAATTACTTTATAAATAAATATATATATATATTGTTATGTTTTGCTTTTTAACAAATGTTTTGCAAATTTAAATGTTGTTCCTCTGACAAGATGTTGCCAAAAGGGTTGTGTGACTTCCACTTATACATGAAAATATCATATGGTATGACAAAAAACAGCGTTGTTAGTGGTATTTCATGTAAATATCAACAGAACACATGGAAATTTATATGAATAAGGTTCTCAAGTCCTTTTTTTACTGCTGTCATAAGGTTTAAGAGAATGTATTGAAAATATTTTGAAAGATTTGAGGAGCGATGCCCTCCTTTGCATGATTATTTAAAAAAAAACAAACCGAATTTCCAAGTTTTTGCACGGAAATGTTTCATGATGAAAATGTTTGAGGAAGTGAGTCGAGGAAAATACGGAGCCCATTTTCACTCTTCATGAAAATCACACACCATATGAAAATGTAAGATATTGGTGCATAAAATTGTTAGAAAATGCATATTTTCAACACATCTAGAACATCCATTGATTGGGACATTTTAGTCAGAACTACACAAAAAAATTATTCAGGCATAATATTTGAATATTATATATCTCACAGTTTTTTACTGCTTTTTACTTCCAAACTGTACCCTTTCAGGTTTATCCCATTCTGTTTTCTGCATCTATCATTATATTTTTAAAATTGTCATATTTTTAGAATTTTCTCGTTTTGTTTCGGTAATTGGTTATTTTGTTTTTTTTTTGGTTTGTAAACATGCTTTTTTGTGTGATTCTTTTTGCACTGTAAATGTAGCTAAATTTCCATATTCAAGTTTCCATATTTAAATATTAGTCAATAATGAATAATAAAAGAAATATTTAAAAAAAAATTGTATGAAGGCATTTAAAAATGTCAACAAACTTATGCAAATAATCACTTTATAAAAGGATCAATGTCTATCCATTGAAGAGTAGATGGTTTTTATCATTCATAAATTGTGAATAATAAAAAAGTTATTAACATAGCTGTGTTAATGTTAAATAAACGTAAAGGAAAAAAATGTGAGTCGTAATTTGAAAAAAAGTAAAATGATGAAAAATTACAGATAATATTGTGAATTTCACAACACAGTCCTAAAATAATGCAATCAATTACATTCAAATTGCTAGATTTTACCTTCACTTAAAAATTTATTTATTTATGATGCGATATCCTAATGAGAAAATATAATTTTTACTCTGCAAAACCTCGCTTTTTTATTTGTAAATGCTCTGAGCTTCGTGTGTATATACCTAGCAGAAGCTCATGAATGCAGCAGCTTTATGTTTGTTCTGTGGCAGCCGGCGTAAC
Source organism: Danionella cerebrum (assembly GCA_007224835.1). Classification (NCBI taxonomy): domain Eukaryota; kingdom Metazoa; phylum Chordata; class Actinopteri; order Cypriniformes; family Danionidae; genus Danionella; species Danionella cerebrum. Next base: position 207,758 of record SRMA01026790.1, on the reverse strand, counting down.
ACCATTAAAGCATCGTTATCATAAGCCTGAATGTAATAATGATCTCCATTGATTGCCCCCAAAAATGCAAGCAAAACATAAGGAGATCTATTTCATTTGTGTCAGCCTCTCATCTGGAGCAGATTGACAGCTGCCCTAATCAAACGTAATTACAGGAAATCAAAAGTGGGTTTGCTCTGTGTGTAAAAGGGGGGTTGAACTGTCGGCGTGGGTCTCTACCTGCACTAAAGAGAAACAGCCACAAAGGCACGAGCATCAGGCCACACAGGAAGTCAGAGGAGGCTGTTAATCAGAGGGAGCAGAAGATCAGGACAGGGTGATGGAGGAAGCTGTAACCCGAGCAGAGATGGCTCGAGTGGGAGATGACATAATGATCTGCAGGAACACAACGTTTGAACGCAAGGAGAAATAAACAACGTGCAACCCGAAACGTGGCGGATATTGAAGAGTGACTAATTTTTCGACCAGGATTTCAAAATAAAAGCTCCAATATGTGCTAATAAAAAGAGACATATATTTTGAGACGACATATTGGGAGAAATCTCACTCAGAGTAAGAAAACAGAACACTCAAAAAGGCTTAAAAATTTAAATCTTTTTTTACTTTGCTTTAAAAAATCTTTTTTTAGTACTAGTCCAGCTTTTTGGAATATTATTTTTACATTACAAAATAATTCCACAAGAAAACCTAAAAAGTTTAATACATTTGGTCCCATTTTACTACAGAAATTGAGAATGAACAGTTTTTATGTTTTAGACAAAAGTCTTGAGACAAAATAAAAATCCAAAAGCACAAGAACTTCCATTGTGCTTCTTTTGGTGCCAGAACATTAAAAAACACAAGCCATATCACAGGTCTTGTATGTCCAAGGGTTATCCCTTCTTTTCACCACTACATGGCACTAAAGCACCAATTTGAAACTGAAAGACGGTCACAGAATTTCTCACGTTTTAAGTTGAATTACCTTGAAAATTTGATGTCATAACTCTGTTATTTAAAATGTTTGTTTAAAACCAAGGACAACAAAGCTAATAACCTTTCAGTTTAAGGACTTTTTTATGTATTACTTTCAGCGGTGGTGGTTTAGATGGTTTCCAGTTCTTGGTGAAATCTGAGGTTTAATTCAGGCTTTGTTTGGTCATTATATTATTATATTATACAATATATTATTAGTATCTTATTCTTCTTAATTACTGCAACTGCTGTCTCCCCACCTGCTGTAATTGCTTTTGGTCTGTTTTTTTTTCTGTGAACTATTTGTTTAAGGTGTCCTTGGGCGGCTTGGAATGCGCCAGCGAATTAAATGTGTTATTATTATTTCTAGGGCATGCTCAGATTCATTACAGTTTCATTGGGCAGTATAGAATGCTTTATGAACGATTTTTAAAAATATTATTTAAAGTTATTGGCTGTGTGTTGTAGAAATATTTCAACAACTTTTATTTAAAGTAAGTATATTAAAGCATGTTTATTTTTGAGGCACGATTGTGTATATGCAAATGTGCAGTACTAAATCTAAAGCACCTATAAACTTTACCCCAATAATCAATGATTTTCCTGAGCTGAGTTATAGATCAATCGGTTAAATATGTTTATAGATAAATCGGTTGCCAGGGTGAACATTCTGGTTGCTAGGGAGAAATCCATGATGCAATTAAAAAGTTCAATTCTGATAATGAGTGATATATGCCAATTCTTATGTTCCAAGCAAGCCGAAATATAGATCTGATAATTTGGTTGCTAGGGTAAAATTATTAGTTGCTATGGAGTTACATAATATTACGTTCCTCATTTCACTAGGAGTAAAATAAACCAACCCTTATGTCTCTGTATTTTTTTCCAAAGCTGAGGTAAACTTGGTTGCTAGAGTAAACAGTTTGGTTGCTAGGGAGCAGTAAATCTATGACTAACATAAACAAACCCCCATTTCTTTTGCAAGTCAACATAATAACGCCACGACTGTATAGACAACATTACAAGAAAAGCATCTACCTAAGTCCATCAACAGAATTCTATAAGCGGATGAAATTGAGCCGGTTTTGATTTACACGAGAGAAATAAATCCAATACAATATTTTATGCGGCAGATCTGAACAAAAACAAAAGATCATTTCAGAGCATTTTTGCCGTAAATGAACCGTAGTGACAGATTACTCGTCCGTTTCACGATGTTTCTCTTCTAAACACACGTCCGAAGTGCATCATTACTCAAAAGTTATATTCTTCGTTGAGTCTTTATCCAAATGCTGTGTGTGCTGGGTTTCAATGTTGCGTTTTAATTGCTCATTATCTCATAAATGGGCTGTAAATATTTTTTATTCCACTTTTTCGGAGGATTTGGCTCATCTCGCTCGAGTGATGATTGGCAGAGACAAATGATTACACATACACACAAGATCTGGTTCAAGTTTCCTGGTTTGTTGGGTCTCGCGGGGCTCCGCGGTGGGCTATGATGTCATTTCCATTGGATAAAGGGCCCCACTCCAGAGCTCGGGGGCCGGTGTCATCATTCTTCAGTAGCGTAGACGGGAGAAATATGGCTATCTTGATATCCCCTGTTTCTTTGCAGTCGATGGAGGTTGAGTGTGACACTTTGTTTATACAAGAGCTTCCAATGACAGAGGTGTAGGGGAAGGGGGGCCCTCGGAATCATGCCAAAAAAAGATCCACGACTGGCCATCTGCAGAGCATTAGTCTAGTCCTCTGGAACTCTCTTCAGTCACCAAGAAGTGACGTCTAGGTCAAAAAAAAAAAAAAACCCAGTCGGCCCAGTCCAGTCAAAATAACTCTTCGTTACAGCCGAGTCAATGTGGTTTCTGTTGGTTTGTGTCGCCGCGGGGTTGTTTATCAAGTCCTGTTGATTGCTGGATAACAGAAGAGCTGCTATTAGCAACTACAGCGCTACATGGCTGCTGAACATCAGGCTGATTTAATATTGAACGTGTGTGTTTTATGAAAACACACACTAATATGAGATGTCAGCAGTAACATCCATTTCTGTTTAAGAAAATAAACGGATGGCGTTTGTGATGCTGTGAAAGTTTGAAAAAAGTGTTCGAATGATACTTCTAAATGTGATTGGGGACATGTTATCACTTCCTGGTATTCTTTATCCAATCATCTGCAGAAATGCAGCCCTGAACATTCACCGGACCTCCACAATGCATCTCCGTATAGACCTTTCGAGCAACATCCAGGAAACTTTGAAAAGACTGGTACCACTAAAGGGTTTATGGCTGAAATTTCTGGGAACACAGGATCTCAAACTTGTCACTCAAACTTGTAGGGGTTATCAGTCTTTGTGAGAACATCGCAACCAATATGCAGTATTGCTCTAGAAGGGGCTACAATTCACCTTTGACTTATAGTGGCTATTTAAAATAGATAGGAAAAGAAGCTCTCTAGCAACCAAACTGTTTACCCTAGCAACCTTTGTGGACTCTTTCTCAGCTTTATTAAATGAAAAACATATGGGGTTTGGTTTATATAACTTATAGTGACAAATATATGAACCCTTTATATAAACCCCTTATATGGATGGGTCACTGACCCCTCCATAGCAACCAGACTGTTTACCATAGCAACCAATTTCACATCAATATCTCAGCTAAGGAAAATCATAGAGACATGGGGGTGGTTATATTTTACACATATTGACATGGTGAAAAATATATAAGATCAGCGACCCCTCCATACCAACCACACTGGTTACCATAGCAACCAATATGGCGCATCTCTATCTCAGTTTAGGAAAGTCATAGAGACATGTGAGTTGATGTATTTTACTCGTATTGACAGGGGGAACATTATGTTATGTCACCAACCCCTCCATAGCAACCAGACTGTTTACCATAGCAACCAATTTCACATCAATATCTCAGCTAAGGAAAATCATAGAGACATGGGGGTGGTTGTATTTTACTCATATTGACATGGTGAAAAATATATAAGATCAGCGACCCCTCCATACCAACCACACTGGTTACCATAGCAACCAATATGGCGCATCTCTATCTCAGTTTAGGAAAGTCATAGAGACATGTGAGTTGATGTATTTTACTCGTATTGACATGAGGAACAATATGTTGTCACCAACCCCTCCATAGCAACCTGACTGTTTACCATAGCAACCAATTTCACATCAATATCTCAGCTAAGGAAAATCATAGAGATATGGGGGTTGGTTTATATCACTCATATATTGCATTAGTAACTTTTATGAGCTACTTTTACAAGCAAACATCAATCTAGTTTAATTTGTGCTCTTTTTAAATGTGATATATTGATGTCTAATAACAAATGCAAAATATTTGAAATGGTCCCCTTTTCTCATTTAAATGTTACTCTTTTTACACATTTTTGCCCAAGTCTTACATTTTGAAGATGCTATTATTGAGTGAACAGATCTCCAATACTTGATTGAATGATTGATATATTTTTTGCATATGTCTTGATTGTAAATCCTTGTAGAAGTGGTTGGAAGGGAACCATCTTCACTAATGAATCAGAGCAGGGAATCAGCAGACATTTCCTGTTGACCTCAAGGGAATGATTTACAGTGTTTTGTTTGAGTCTACAGCTGCGACCGACACGTTTCCCTTCATGTTTTGAATGCCTCTTGTGCTACTGACTGACATGAAAATCGATGATTGATTTCTCTGTCTCACAGTAGGTTTGGTACAAAGTGTGCTCGCTGTGGTCGCCAGATCTACGCCAGCGACTGGGTTCGGCGTGCCAGGGGGAATGCCTATCATCTGGCCTGCTTCGCATGCTTCTCCTGCAAGCGGCAGCTGTCCACCGGGGAGGAGTTCGGCTTGGTTGAGGAGAAGGTGCTCTGCCGAATTCACTACGACACAATGGTGGAGAACCTCAAGCGAGCTGCAGAGAGCGGTGTGTGACCCTCGAAAGATTTTGATTCGTCTAATTAATTACGAAAGATTCGCTCACTGGGTTTTTTCACAGGAAGTGGTCTCACTTTGGAGGGCGCAGTGCCATCAGAACAGGACAGTCAACCAAAACCAGCCAAAAGAGCACGGACGTCTTTCACCGCAGAACAACTGCAGGTAAGACTGGCAGAGCCAGACACATATTTTAGGTTGGTTTGTAGTCAAGACAAAACAAAACAGGATGAAATGAGACCCCGATCTCAAACTCCTGAAAACAAGTGAAATATAAGTGAAAACAAAACAATATTATTAACTTATTTCAATATAAACGCTTTGGTTTTTATATACAGCTTTCTTCGCATTATTTAAAACTCTCAACATATTTTTATTAAATGCTTTCGTCAGGTAATGCAGGCTCAGTTTGCACAAGACAACAATCCTGATGCTCAGACGCTACAGAAGCTGGCAGACATGACGGGACTGAGCAGACGAGTCATCCAGGTGACTGCAACTCTTTTGTACACAAAATACAATTATAAAATCTTTTAATGAGTCAATTTTGATGCGGCACTGTCTGAAAGTGGTTTGTCTGTGGCGCAGGTTTGGTTTCAGAACTGCAGAGCAAGGCATAAAAAGCACACCCCCCAGCACAGTGGTCCAACCCAGACTCACCCGCAGGGGCGCATGCCGTCCTCCCTGGCCGAGGAGCTGCACTACTCACCCTTCAGCAGCCCAGAAAGAGCGCGTATGGTGGCCCTGCATGGATACATCGACAGTGAGTGCTTTTATCCCGTAAAAGTACACTATATACAACAACTTCCTTTTAAATCTGGGTTATGTTTTCTGTGTGTGAAAAAAAAATAGCAAAAACAAAGTATTGCGTGAATTCTTCGCTAATCGATTCGAAATCGATTGATCCCTCTTACTGAGGGAAAGGGATTGTTACATAAGCACTTATATGATACAATACAGTTTTTTCTTCTAGAAAAACACCCTAAAACATGATATTTCCACCTCCATGCTTCACAATTGAGGTGATTCCTTGGGATTGTGCTCAGTTTATACCAAAATGTTCTACTTTGGTCTCATCTGACCATCCAGATGGTTTTTGGAAGTGTTGGCATTTTGATCGATGATGGAGTTGGTGTAATTGTTGAGACAGTGAGTCCCAGGTCATGGAGAAGATCTTCCTGTGTAGTTCTAGATAGACAGATCTCCTTCTGCAGCCTTAATGCTTTACAAGGTTAGATGTTGTAGCTCTAATCCAATTTATTACATTTTCTATTACCCTCATTGCCCTGCATTTGGTAAGGTATACCGGTTTGTCCCAAGTGTCCGTGGAACTCTTTTGATTTTGCACAGTTTGGAAAGGAAATTAGTACAAACGTGAAAATAATTTGTCTGTTTTGTGACCGGAGACCGCACGTCCTACCAGAATGGCGAAGGGTGGGAGGGCCTTTAGCCGTGTAGCTCATCACTTCATAGTTTTAAAATCAACTTGAATGCTTTTCTTTTTTTAATGGTACTTTTTTGTTGTTTAAATACAGTACAGTGTTTTTTTTTATTCCTGTACAGTGTCCTTGAGTGCCCTGAAAGACACATGTATTATTATTATTATTATTTATTATCACAATACAATATTTCTGGGTTTCCCTTGGAGCTGTCTCTTTAGTTAAGGTGTACTTATGATAGAAAATGACAGAAATCTCCATTTTTAAGGGGTCTCACTCAACCTGTAGGGCCCCCTAGTCTTTCTCCCTCCAAAAAACATATCCTAAAATCCCTTTTTTGCTGTTCGCCATAGATGTTTTGGGTGAAAACAGGCTAAATATATAAAAACCTCCCTTGTTACTTTTATTTTGAAATATTGAGATGAAATATTGCCATATACCACAAAAAATCTTTTTTTTTTTTTGTTAAATACATTACAAAAAATTCTACAATACAACATTTCAAAGTTTAATTAACTGAGTCCCTTATAATTGAAGTGTTCCTATGACAGAAATAGGAAAGGGTTCTCACAAGGCTTTCTCCCCCCGACAAACCCCTTCGGAATTTCAATGCCACAAATTCCCTGTTTTTGTTACTGAGAGCTCTCGTCATTTTCAAGAGATTAACACCCTCTTTGCTCTTGTAGGTCATCCGTTCTCGGTGCTCACTGCACAGAGTCTCCCTCACCAGGCCATGACGCTGCCGCAGCTTCCTCTGAGCCGCTAGCACTGAGCCCTGGCATCTCTGATCCATCAGAGCTTCCCGGAAAACAAACTCAAGGGCTCTTGCGAGAGCTTTCACTGACCAGGATTTTACTCACCTACAGCAGTGATCTGTCACCTCCAGAGCAGCATTTGGACGATTTAAAGACCAGCACACGTGCTCTGCAAGCTTTTCTGACCAACCCACTTGACTCCAGCCACGGAGAGACTATGGAAGCCAAGAAAAGGAATGTAAAGTTACCAGCAAAAGTGTTAAAACGTAAAAGGTGGAAGCATTTCACGAATGGATATAAATACATGCATTTTTTTCACCAAAAACACGGTTTACCATGAACGTCAACCTCACGATTAGACGGCGAGTTCTAAACCAAGTCCTTTCATTTTAGAGTGTTTCATTACGATCTAAGGATTTCAAAGGCCCCAACAAAAGAAACAGGAAAATAATGTGTTGATCACAGGAACAGGAAATGAAGAATGATGACAAACAACAGTATTCTGTGTGAGATTCAATAGAGCACTTGAGGAAACTGTAAAGAAACTGTACTTTTAATGTATTTTTATTTAAGATAGGAGACGGGTGTGTCAGTGTTCTGTTGTTTTCTTCATACGTTTGTGTGAGCGGGAGTGCAGTGTACTTACGTGTGTGTGTGTGTGTGTGTGTGACTAGAAAGTGAGAGGAGCTGTGTGTTCAGAAACACGAGCGTCGCGTGAAGTTTAACTTAAATCTGAGAAATAAACTCTTGTGATGGTAAAGGGGACAAGGCCTCGACGTTCTTGTATTTATTATGACAGGTAGCCTGTAAAGCACTTTTCCCCACTTCCACATGTCTGTTTTGTAAAAAAAAATACTTAAAAGAGAAATAAATGAAATAAGTAACTAATCTGTGCTTGTGTCATATTTATAAAGACTTTGTATAATACACATTTTTAAAATCCTCTAAACAGATTTGTTTGAATCACTCAGCAACCAGAATTTCAGCTCCTTCCACAGATTTTCTCTCAGGTTCTAGTCTGGAGGCGAGCTAGGCCACTCCAGGACATTTTTGACATCCACTCCTCAATTTCCCCAGCTGTGTGTTTGGGGCCATTGTCATGCCATGCTTTCATTGATAGTTTTCCTGTCTCTCCTCCCCCAAAGCATGATGTTTCCACTCCCATGCTGAACAGTTGAGGTGATTTTCTTGGGATTTATACCGAAATGTTCATTTTTGGTCTGCTGAAGTTTGATTGGAACTGTTGAGACTGTGGTACCAGCACCCTTTGGGGTCATGGAGTCGATCTTTCTGTGTAGTTCTAGGATGACCCTTCAGCATCAATGATGCTCCATGAGGTGAGAGCTCCAATCGGAGGAGGTTTCCAACATTTTCAAAAACTTTACTCATGCCAGCAGCTGCCTTCTCACCGTGCTGTTTACCAAGTGTCTAAAGCGTTGTTCATTGTTTCCACACAATTTCAGTTTGTCTAGCATTTTTACAAACTATTTTAGAATTGTTTGACTATTCTTTCTTCATTTTTTCACACTTTTTAAATGCCATACTGGTCCCGGTGTGTTCCTTCATTCCACCTGGTGAAAAATGCACATGCTACACACAGTTCAATGCTGTGTGTAGCATGTGCAAAAAGACCAGGTCACGAGGGGCCGCGTGTTTGGCTAACGGCTAACCCATAGCGTCGTGTGGAGGAACAATACTTTGTTTGTGTATATCCGGTCTCTGCTACTGAACATATGAGATTATCTGGAATATACCACATTAAATTACTGATATGTCCTACAGCCCAGACTTGTAAAGGTCTACAGTTTTGTCCCTAGTTTCTGCACATATTGGAAAGGCTCTTTTGGAAAGGTTTTGGGTTCGAACATGTGGAAATAATCCAGTTATGAGTGGAGCATATGAGGCTGTTTAAAGACTAGACATGCCTAAAAAAATATGAAATAAATAATTTAAAAATCCTACAATATGGCTTAGTTTAGGTGTACATATGGTAAAAAATGGGACACCTGAACGTGGGAAAGGGGTCTCAGTCCACAATTAGGGTGGCTTTCTCACACTTTTATTTCAAATAAAACGTATTTATTCTCTGTCCATTGCGTTCCCTACCTTTCAACGGTTTGCAAAATAAAAATCGCATCTATGATCTCAGCGTGTTGGTGTTTATTTCACAGTTCTGACTCCAAAAGAGCAGCCAGTCTCTGGTTCTGAACCCATTTGAGCTGTTCTGAGAATGGTTTGAGCATAAAGTTTAAAACCAAAGTACATCATTTCTCACATCCCACATTCATTTTGAAAAACGGTGCCAAAACTGGTTCAAACAATTTACGTTTGTATGCACGTAAAAAGTCAACGTTCTCAAATATTCAAAGCCGTTTGTGACAAACTTTGGCCCAATTTTTACAATTTAGAAACGTGAGATCACAGAAATCTAAAATCCAATGCAGTAGGTTTAACTTTTTATCAAGTTAATGAATCTTGTGGCAGATGCTCAGGGAACATGGAAATATCTTCATTTTTATCCTGCCCACGGTCAAACAGAATGGAATCCTCATGACAAAATTTGAGGAAAAACCTATTCTTAACTCGCTCTGATCTATTAATTTGCTAAATGTTCTGAAAAATTGTAGTTTGACACTTGGAGCTTAAGAATTGTACACATTGATTATGACAATGTGTGTCCAAACTTTTGAGCGGCAGTGTGCCGATAAAAAGAGGGTTTTATGCAAGTCTTCATAAGCATATAAAAAACAGTAAATAAAACAAGATTCATTCATTTTCCAACCCGTTTATTCCCTTTTTGGGGTCACGGGGGTCTGCCGGTGCCTATCTCCAGCGCACATTGGGCAAGTACACCCTGGACAGGTCGCCAGTCCATCGCAGGGCAACATTCACACCTAAGGGGAATTTAGATTATTCAATTAACGTAACAGCGTGTTTAGGGGATTGCGGGGGAAACCGGAGAACCCAGAGGAAACCCACAAAAGAACATGCAAACTCCTTCCAGGAAGGTCACCGGCGAGCTTCGAACCAGCAACCTTCTAACTGAAACGCCACATTGCCATAAAACACAAGATGTTTACGTTAAATGTTAATATAAGATTAATAAGGTTTTTGCAGTTAACATTTTAAATATTTCACTGGAACCTTTTCATGGTGTACCTCTCTCCATTTCAGATGAGAATTTTTTTATTTTAGTTGAAAAAATGCTAGTCATCAAATAATTATGAATTAAAAGCTGATGTTTAAAGCAGCTTTACTTTTACAATTGACAATTTTTCACTTTGAATTGAAATTAATCAATCATTTTCATGAAATCTAGAGCAAAGAAACTGTCAATGTGACCGATCGTTTCTGTACTTTGCTGAGAGCATGTGTTAGAATTACAACAGATACATTTTGGTTGCCATCTTTGCAGAGCCTTGGTTCATTTCTGAATGGAATATAACAGACAGGTCAGTCCGGTGCTCAGTGTGTGTGCAAAAGTGTAGCAGGAAGCAATCACCGGCTGATGGAGGAGCTGGCAACCCTTTACGGGTCACTGTGAGCAATAATGAGTGACTCCATCACTGATTCCATTGCCATCACACACAGGAATTCCCTGTCAGTCCACATCACACCACTGATCCTCAAACCTGGCTTGGGTTTCAAAAGACATTGATACATAATCTTTTACAAATGGAACCACTCTTCAATTCAGAGCTCTTCGTTCTTTAAAGAATCAGGCTCAAAATCCCGAGTTGTTTTCAGCTGTTGAATCAAAGAACCGGGCATTGATTTGAGCAGAAATCAACAACAGGAACATTTCATCCACAATGTAGGACATATAAAATGAGACTGCACTGATTCGATCATTGGGTGCTTGGAATGTTAGAACATGAGGAAAACTCAGACAACCAACGTGCTGCTTGTTGCTTAACAGCATGTTTTGAACAGATTTAAGGCCTAAAGACTCGAAAGTTCATCTTGGTTGATATCACATCGTTTTATTATTAAACATAAAGTGTATAAATACGTACTAAAATAAGTTCAAATGAAAATAGGACGTTTTATCACGTAGTCACTTGATTTCACGTGACAACATTCAGGATCCACACTGTTTGTGTCACAGGAAAGATTGCATTGATGTATAATTGTAACTACAATTTACCAGTTAATTCAGACAGACAGAACTGTTAAGTACAGTTAATGTAACGTACTACTGTTCATAAAAACAAAACTTTTCTTTACGTTTTAGTTGAACCTCAATGGTTCAGTAGACATGTCGACTAAAATAAAGCTACAATATCACGGTTGATTTATTAAGCTCTTTAAAACAAGGTAACATCCAAACGCACCGTCTTTCTGCCTGTGTGTAAATAAATGTGCCCATTCTCATTTCTCCTCTGCTGGGCTTTTTTGTGAGCAGTGCCCGATAAACTCATCCCAGCTCTTCCTGCAAGTTTGCACAATCCACTCGTGTTCCTCATGGTCTGAAAGGGAAAATTAAACATTTTGTTATTTAACAATTTTTGTTTATATAAACATATTTTACTTATAAAAGCATGTCTCTCTACCAACAGAAGACATTTTGGGCTACTGCAATAAAAGTAATTGGAATTCTGACTTTTTCTGAAATTAAAGTTGCAATACTTAAAGTCAGGATTCATTTTGAGAGTTTTGAGACCAAAGTTAGAAGACTTAAAATCAGAATTCTGAAAAGGGTGAGAAAATTAGGGAGTCTGAAATAATGAGGTTAAAGTTGGAATGATGAAATTAAAATTGCAGAGTTCTATAAAAAAAAGTCAGAATATTAAGATTAAAGTCAGAATTCTGATATGGAAAATGGAATTCTGAAACCGGAGACTATAAAAATTCAGAGATTAACGTCCGAAAGTCAAAATTCTGCGATTAAAGTTGCAATTCTAAGAAATTAGAATTATTGAAAAACAAATTCTGCAAAAAAATAATCTAATTCTAAAATTACATTTCTGAAATGGAAAATTGAGTTTTGAGAATTATGAGAATTATGAATTCTAAAATTAAAAGTTGGCATTCTGAGAAAACAAAGTTAGAATTATTGAAAAAAAAAGGAATTCTGGGGAAAGGTCAAAATTACAGGTAACTACAAGAATTCTGAATAAAAACATACAGTTTTGTCGATAAAGTGACAATTTTGGAAGAAAAGTTCTGAGCTGAATATTCAGGAAAGAAAGTATGAATTCAAACACTATTGGAACGTTAGGGGGAGAAGTTCAGAAATATTGAAAAAGATATCTGAAATCTGGTGAACAAAAAATTCCAAGACAAATGTTGGAATTCTGAGATCAAAGTCTCCAAAAGAACTCGAATTTCCACAGTAGTCCTCTTCCGAATCTATAGTACACCTGTAAACAACATTCCTCTTTGTCCTCCTTACAGTCGGATTTATTGGTCAAAAATCGAGCTCCAAAAGGCATGTGTCAAACTCATTGAAATGCGGGTAAAGCAATTTACATTTTCACGTGCGGGATTAAAGCAACAATTATGAAAATTCGAGCTCAGCAGTGTACTTCAGACGACAATCAATCACTCCCTTCTTTCTTTCCCTTCCCAAAGATGATTCCACAACCAAAAACAGTGGATAATATACTGCTTTTTTAAATGGTTAAAACTGAAAGGAGTTGCTAATTGCGGAGCGCGAGGTAGTTCTGCTGCTGGAGCTGAATATGAGCGCGCAGCTGCACACACTTGAGCGCTCACCCCCATGAACGTGGAGAACTGGGTCCATTGTTGGGAACAGGTCTTAAGCTCCCTCTGATTGTCGGTAATTGCACGCGATGGCCCTAAACGGCCTCTCCACGCGCCTCCCGCCACTTCTACCTGGCTCCCGCGCGCGGCAATTGAGACTTTTTCCAGCACGCGACCAGTCCATTCTGCGACAGCTGCATGCTAACGTCTCCCTTCCACCTCTCGCTCCCCACATGGAGGTCACACTTGAGAGGAACATTTCATCACTATTTTAAACCAATTAATACCTCGCTGGACGCTTCAGTCAATGGCTGAAAGACAGGGTCGTTCTACGGTAAACGTCCTAAGCAAATTGAACCCGTCCACATTAGCACAAAATTAGCACCTCGGCGCGAAATTCACATGCTAATACAATGCGGTTTGAGAGCATTCGGTTACATCTACAGCAAATTATGTATTTCAGTTTGTCTATATGAAATTCATTTTGTGCCGAAAATACGCACGCAAATAAATTGATAACAAAGAAAAAAATATATATAAAAAATAATCAAATTATTACCATAAAACTACGACTTTAAATTATTGATTTTAAATACACACCACTTTTTGTTTGTTCCGTTTTGAGCTTCGATTTTGCTTTTCATAATTTTGATTCATCTTTGCTTTTGTTTTCTAATTTTGCGTTTGTCTTTCATGGGGGCGGGGACAACAGTGGTTCGCCCTCATTGGCTACTACGATTTTGATTGTCAGCTCAATGAACCGGATGTACAAGCGTTCGCGGCTCTTTTCACCAGCGATTTCAAAGATTGTATATTTGTGAATATATGTATATTTATCAGCTCATCTAACAAAACAACTCATTTATTTTACTTTAAGCTGGACTGACAGCCTTTGTATTAAGTAATACTGGGCTCAATTGAAACAAGATAATTTGTTTTACTTTCCACATGAATGACTTTATACGTCAACAAAAATGTATCACGTTCAAAAAATGTTAAGGAAAGCTTTGATGGAGCAACATTATTAATTTCGTTAAATCTCTCACATTTGTTCAAAGGCTAATTCAGTATAGTTGGTGAAATCATCATGTACACTTTTAGGATTTTAAAGAATGTATAATCTTTTTAAAGCTTTAGTTAATTCCCAAACCATATAAAGAGTCTGAATTGGTACATTTTACTATTAACAATTACATGTATTTAGCAGATGCTTTTATCCAAAGCGACTTACAGTTCTGGAGTAAACATAAGCAAGTTATTACAAGGGATGAGGAAGGGAGAGAGTGTAACAGAGTTTTTTCAAAGTGTATTTCTGTGGGTAGAACTTTGAGCAAAGTTTGGAGCAAAAACAATATCCAGTTGTCTCTTTTTAACAAATCTTTGGTAAAAACGAAGATGAAAAACGTGTTCTTCCAAACACGCGCTCATTCCTTGTTACCCACTCTTTTTTCAGAATAGGTTCTGATTGTTGGTAGAACAGTTGTTTTGTAGCTGTACAACCCGGAACAGAGCATCATCTTGTATTCCACATTCTAAAAAACTGATTTCACCAACTGTGTAGCTTTACGTTGACCTATAAAGTAAGCAAAAGTGAATGGCAGCTCTGTATAGTGGAACATGTATTTTTATCTCGGGTCTCTTTGTTACTGTTTCTTATTTTGGAACTTAATTGGTTCATCAACTTTTTAAAGATAAGTTTACATTATAAGCCACTCAACCTCACTCCTTATGATCACTCTGCTGGCATTCTTCAAGACTTCTATCTGCTTTCCTCATGCTCTCCAGGCAGAATCAGAGTTGGCCTGTAGCCTGGGCATTTCCGCATACTTCCTATCCAGTCTGGGTTGTGGCTGCCACCTCCTATCATGCATACCTCCCGGATCCTACTGTTTCTCTGGGCCTACAGCTGTTGTTGGACTTGTCCCTCCTTCCTCTCCTCCCAAAAACATCCCCCCACTGGGAAAGTGGTTCCTCTTTGTTTGCCTCTTCAGCATCTGCACTCTGTGATCTTCCATCCTGGAGGGAAGCTGGTGGCTATAAATTCTGTTGTTGCACCCATTTAAACAAACGGCCACCTCCAGGAGGTAAAAATAAATTCAGTGGATGCTCAAAGTAAATATGTTACAATAAGTGAATTTCTGTTGATTTACAAACAGACTAACTTTATTCTGGTTTAAAAGTTTATATAAAGCATCTCTATGCTCTTTAAAA
Organism: Danionella cerebrum; assembly: GCA_007224835.1. NCBI lineage: Eukaryota > Metazoa > Chordata > Actinopteri > Cypriniformes > Danionidae > Danionella > Danionella cerebrum. The sequence continues at coordinate 192,749 of SRMA01026790.1, read as the reverse complement.
GGTTAGACACACAGTCTTAAATCAAAAGTAGTAGCACACAACACAGAGTAGATTGTTGGGTCAGGAAATATGAGCATGAGTAATTAAGACAGAAAGATGCGTAATTATAGAAATCTTTTGAAAGTAGCTTTGTAAGTAGTTCCATGGTTGCAATTTATTTGGCAGATCTTTGATTTTAAAATTACGTTGTGGTTTCTCTCCTTAGATGATGATTTCTCTTCAACATTCAGCCTTTCAGCAACATCAGAACCTGGATTATTCAAATATTTTGTAATAGATATGGCAATCAGTGAGGTTAATATTTGAGAGTGTGAGATGCGAGCACGTTTGAGTAAGGGAGAAAGAGTGTAACAATGGTGTGAACCTCAAATCGCTCAATAAAAACAGTTTTGTTTTCTACAGTTTTCTACTCCATTTACTGCTTCAGATTCATGCTTGATATTTTTTGAGACCCTGGCACTGATTTGTAAGCGTATCTCAGAGGGCTTCAAAAACTTATTTCATACACATGTTTGCAAATCACACACATCGGTCCATAAATAGATCTCACACAGTATGTAAATATGTGAAAGTTCCGAAATTACTTGCCATTTTAATACCATTTTACTATGAGAATGCGTAAACACCATTACACCTTAGAGGAGTCCCTGCACCCACCGGTGTTTGTTTTGAATAAAATCGGAATGATGCAACACAGCTATTGTTTAATTTTGGATGTTAGTGATGATATTTTTGGTTTTAAATGAATATTGCAAGAGTTATTTTAAGAGAATATTATAAGAGAATATTTGCAAGGTAAACCAATGCTATTTCAGTTTCATTTTACACACCATGTGCCATCTAGTGGCGAAAAGAAGGGATAGCCTATGGCAGCACAAGATCTGTGATATGGCTTGCGTTTATCAAAGTTCTGCCACAGAAAAAAAAAACAGATTGACACAAAAAGTTCTTAAACAGTGTTTAAGGTTTAGGAAAGTCTGTTTTTAAGTACAATTTCTTGAGAGATTAATGAATTTTTAGTTGGCCTCAACACTTGATTTTTGATATAAAACTTTAAAATAGTTCCTTCTCAATTTTTCTAATATTTGCGATTAAAAAAAATGACAATTTACTAGTCGGAAATGTATTTCTTGGTACAATTTTAGAATTAAACAATTAAGCTGGGGTTGTAAAAAAATACATCAAGCATTGTCACAAAAAAACTGTTTAAGAGGTCATTTATTAGAGCAAATTGTAAAGTGGTAAAAAAAACTGTGCCTAAGTGTTTTGAAATTGAAAGATTTTACAAATCTTCTGTAGTGTAACAGAAATCACAATAATAATTGAATGGCGTGTGTTACATGGTTTGAAAAAATAGCAACATTCAACTACTTTGCAAAGATTTAAAATAAATGAATCTACAAAATGATGTGCTATAGAAATGTAGAAGTAGCTTTGAATACCCAAACATATTTAATAAGAAGTTCAAGATCCACTTTATTATTCCCACAAGGTTTTCTAATCAATGTTTGGTCTTAGATCTGTAAGACTGCCACAGTGAATCCATCTAAAATCAAAGATCTCACACTGGGCACTGTTTTAAATTATCCTTGAAAACAATTCAAATGACTGCAACACAGCGACATGTCTAAAAAAAAGAAAACTACATATGAAAGATCTTTGTATCTCACCCCTCAATCTTTAGACTATCAACATGCATTTGGCTAATGTATGCCACTGTAATGCTAGCGGTCTTATCTGATCCGGGTGGAAGGACCGATGGAAAATGTGAGGTAACGGGTACTTCATATTACATACTGAGAAATCTAATGGACTAAAACAGAAATTGAGATTTTGTGGAAAATTGGGTAAAGATTTACTCTGGCACTGCAAGGAATGTTCTCTTACCTGCATTCCTGAGAAAACTGCCATCATAGTCTGTGACGACTCTGGTGTTGGGATCATAAAAGCCATCCGCGGTATCATAGCAACCATCAGGGATGACCAATGGGGGGTCCCGATTAGTCAACTGTGATTCTCCTATTCAAAGATAAGCCTTGCTATATGCTGCACTATAGATTATAATGAAATCACAGTATTTTACAGAGGTGGTATTTTTACCTGCTGGTTTGAGTCCATTACACTTTTCGGTGTAGAAGCGCCTGTCTTCTCCATCGCAGTAATCAGAATCTGTCTCTTTATGCTCCAGTCCATCAGAGAATGTATACTTTCCCTACACACAAAGTCAAATAAAAATGTATTTAGAATTTGAATTGAAAATGCCAAATCATGCGAAAAATGATCTGTATTCTAATGGACTCCTCACTATTGTCTCAACCAGAGAAGTCCATTACGTGAATCTCAAAGCCGTGCGTGAGGTCAAGGTATTCAAGTATACATTCAAACTGGGGTGCATTAAAAAGGTGACACGTGATCTGGGTTTATGAGTCAAAATTGAAAGAAGGCAGTTTGGTGATCGAGTGAGGTAACAGGTAACAGTAAAGCGTGGTGGAGGATCATTGAACATTTAGCGCTATATTTCTGCAAATGGGGTGAACATTAAGGGGATTATTGGTGTTCTCAATGCTAATAAATACAGGCAGACCCATATTCATCATGTAATACAATTGGAAGGTGTATAATTGGTCCTAAAGTAATTCTACAGCAGAACAATGGGCCCAAACAAACAGCTAACATAATTACAAATCTTCAGCATGAAGAAAAACAAGAAGTATACTGGAAGTGATGGCACTTTCCCAGAGTGCCCTGGCCACAACATCATCAAGAGTATCTGAGGTTACATGAAGAATGCTAGAAAGGTACGTCCACAGAAGATATGTGATACGTTTTCCAGGAAATTGTTTGGAACAATCTTCCAGCTGAGTTTCTTCAAAAAACATTGTGCAAGTTTACCTAGATTTCTGTTTTATTAATTCACTGCAATACATTAAAAGTATTCAGAGATTTAAATGTATTTTCAAAGATGTGTTTTTGGTCTAAATGTTAATGTTTTCAGGAAGCTGAGTCTGTCTAGTCATTACACATTTTGAACACACCGGTGTAGGTAAGTTGGTGAAGTAATGACTCTTTTCTTTCAAAAAAAAAAAATAAAAATTCTTGACTTACATTGTGGAAAACATGCTTAACCTGTACATTTTGGGTCCTCAGAAATAAATCTGGATGAGAACAATACCTCTTTGCATATTCCTTTCTCCCAGGTTCCAGCATATTTACTTCCATTGAGGAAATGAAGCACCCCTTTACCATGAAACATCCCATCTTTCATTCCTCCGACGTATTTGGTGTGAGTGGGAAGTGTGTACTCCCCCATCCCCTCCATCCTTTAAAAGATAACATGAGCAAATAATTTGGTTTGAAATTTTCGGGGAGAAAATAAACTTCTGATTGTAACTAAATTGTCTATTAAATATATTTATAATAACAAGAATATTTGTACCGTATCATGATTTTAAATGGTATACAAGCCAGTGTTTTTTTTTTTTTTTTTACTTAAATGTCCTTAAATACACTTGTATCTATTTACACTTAATTTGATGTATGCTAAGCACCGTCTATCTGCGACGATTTACAAGACGCGAGGATCTAGTTATGGAAGCGTTTTTGACATTTAATATACTGTAAAATATGTTAATGCTTCTATAATACTTATACATTATATACTTATATATACACGGCTTATACATTAAAATGGTAATTTACCTGCCATTATTATAATCTCCAGTATACCGACTACCCATGAACTCCATGTTACTTGATACAGTTTCTATGGTAACACAGCCAAGCTTGTACATTTCACGGAGATAGGTTTACCGTGTACAGCCTTGACTGTAATACCATTGTAAAAAGTTGTGTGTTGTGATGCTAACATAAATAAATTTTTAAGAAATTGGGATAAAATTCTAACTTTTAAAGCTTGCTAGCGAAAAGAGCTCATGACGTCATCTAAAAAGCGCCCGCTAATCTCGCACATGCGCAGTGAACTGACCTTCTCCGTTAGGCCTCGTCCTGCTGGCGACGAGGACGCTAGTGGCGTTTTGAACTAAACCTGTCAAAGTAACTTTGGCTTATTTTAATAGTTAGAAAGGGCTGCACCATGGCCAATATTCTGGACATTCCGACATTAGCGGAACTGGACATCAAAGAGGTACGTCCAACTAATTAAACCATAGCAAAACAGCTAGCTATTAGCTCGTCCAGTAAACACTGCACATTTCATAGGTCAGGCTAACGTAAATGTGTTCTGATACGCAGCTTTTGAAAAGTATCTGTACACACCTCCCATTAGTTTTGTGCATTTCTTATTAATATGTCTATTAATAGTTTTTAGTCAATGGTTTACCCATTTGTTATTGAAGTAAATTGAGTTCACGTATCCTCTCTGTTCGTTTCAGAAATATATGAGTGAAACAAGCATTTATTTAACCATGGTGATTATACGAATTTAGTGAAATTCTCTGATATGATTCACATGCAGATAATGTGGTGTACCAATGACTGCAGGTACCTGTGTCCTCGCCTGTATTGTATGCTTGTGCTCATCACCTTGGCTCTCAATGTGACAAGCCAAACAAAGAGTTCATGCTGTGTCGCTGGGAGGAGAAGGACCCGAGAAAGTGTCTGGAAGAAGGGAAGAGAGTATCTGAGTGCACTCTCAACTTTTTAAGGTACCCTGCTTTCTAAAATTTCTAGTTCAAGTTTAAAATAGATAAAATACACATTTAAAAAAAAAACGTAACTGTGTGTTTTAGGAAATGATTGAGTAAATAAAAAATACACAACGTTTCAAAACTGAAAAGCATCCTACACAAGAGCAAGACGTGTACTCCTATTTACTATCAAGAAATTACTTAAATTGTGCCTGCCTGACAAAGTAAAGTAGACTAACAGATCATAGAAGTCTAGACATCATGCCGCGATCTGGAAAAGGTTAAAAACAAACTATATCTAAAGCTTTGAGACAGTGGAAAACTCTCCCAGGATTAGCTGGCCAGCCAAAATTACCCAAAAAGCATAGCGACAACTCATCCAAGATTCATCAAAAGACCCCACAACAACATTCAAAGGCCGCACTTGCCTCAGTAAAGGTGAAAGTTCATGACTACACCATAAAAAAAGAGACCGGGCAAAAATGGTTTCCATGTCAAAGTTCCAAGATGGAAACCCCTTTTGAGCAAAAAGAGCATAAAATCAAGCACACTCTGAGGTGGCACTAGTAGTTGGTGCAAACACAATTGTTCTTATCCATTCCATGGCCTTACTAAAATCTGGTTTATAATCTATATAATTCTGACCCCACGTTATTGCTCTCTAGACAGATAAAAGGCAGCTGTGCCGAGGTCTTCACAGAGTACTGGACTTGTCTGGATTACAAGAATGTGCCAGAGCTGCGCTTGTGTCGAAAGGAGCAGAAGATGTTTGATGATTGCTTGCTGGAAAAACTGGGCTGGGAAAGACCTGAACTTGGAGACCTTGCTAAGGTGAGCAATTCGTATTGAAGCATTTGCAAAACATTTGCTTTTTCCTCATTTCTCTCTCCACACAGATCACCAAGGTGCAAACCTCTCGGCCCTTGCCTGAAAATCCCTACTATTCAAGACCAAGACCAGAGCCCAACCCAACGTACGATGCAGTACTAAAACCAGCCAAACATGGCAGCCGCATTGTCTAGTAGAAACTAGTAAAAACACTGCTCCGCTGTCATGCAAAAATCACCATCAACATGCTCCAGACCAGATGAGAGGCGGTGTGCCAGTGGTTCTGCTGCAATCCTAATGTGCTCTCTAGAAATGTGTATGATTTTCGAGCTTAAATTAAAAACGTTCAATTCAAACTTCAGGTTCCATTTGATGAGATTTATTTGGCCACAATTCATTGAGAAGTGAAACCTTATGATGGGTTGATGGGTGTTATTTTTGTTTTTGCTGTTTTCTCACACAGCTATAGCTTGTCATCAGTGTTTCCCATGGGTCTTAAAAAGTACTGCATTTAATTAGATTTGCTGTTCTATGTGTTAAATAATTTTACAGATTTTTGCTGAATTTTATCACACACTTCAGATCGAGTGTGCTTGAGACAGATTTCCCAGCATGCACTACACAACACGGAACATATTATTGTTTTGCAAAGACGGCTGACATCACAACCACAAATAAAGCATTTTTGTCATCTACAAAGAATTTCAAATCATGACAAAAAAATCGTTCAATGTTTTTCTATTAAAAAGCACATAAATGTTCGAAAATCATTTAAAAAAAAATTGCTAGTTTTACAAGGAAAATGCACCATTGTTTGCCGGATAATAGTAACTTTCAATGGATTTGCTCAAGAAACGAATCTTTTTATAAAACACGATTTTAAATGTAGCCTTTTTGTAATTTTCAAAAGTTAGAAAATTAAGAAATCCTTCGTTTCATGTTAGACTTAATGTCAAAAGTGCAAATATAGGTCTGAACAAGTTATTGCAAATCATAGAAATACTAGTTATAAAGGAAAATTTTACCGTTAACGATCCACATTCAAACCACCAGCAGTTCTCCAGAATCTTTGCTTCAGGTTTCTAATTCAAAGTTAGATTCTGTCAGCAAAGTGTTAATAAGTAATAACAATATTGATATTTCAGGAAACTAAACATTCAAATGTATTCCGTTCCTTTATATATGACAGGGACTTTTTTCTTAAACTTGATTAATAGTGGTCTTAAAAAGTTTTCAATCTAATACTTTGAAACCTGCAGAAACCCTGGTAATAAAGGTGCTTTTATTTTGACCACGCCAGACATCGGCCCCTGTAATAAACCAAGCAGAGTGGTGTGTGTTTTCAAAGCTGATTGTGACTGTGCAGTGTCATAGAGCTCAGGGCCTGGGGACTGAGTCCCCTTGGGTAAAAGTCAATTTCCCCCTGGAGCTCCCTGTTCACTTCCTCAGCAGGACTGAACAACACTGCAGGTTCAAAGAGTCAGTGGTGCACAGCCGTAGAGCAGCAGAGGTCAATTGAGCCTGCAGGCAGGAGCGCTGCTGCTTTAAGAAAATAAACCTGGGTGCACAGCTTCATTTTGCAGTATGTTTTTTCTACAGGTTTTCACATCGTAACTTGCATGACTCGCAGGTAAAAAGACGTGAATTGTCCTGTCAAAATCTTGTGAATCGTTTTCTATCAACGTACGATCTGGGAGGTCTAGCATGTGAAGTTTAACCAAACTGGATTTGAGTTTGAGACCCATGTAAGTCAAACATAATTTTTAACAAATGCTGATGTCAGGTTGCACATTTGGGGCTTAAGATTCTTTTAGAACTGAAACAGGAACAGCTCTGTAGGAGGTTAAAAGTGGATGAAGTACAGCCAAACTAAATAGTAAAAGCATGCTTCATAATGTGAGACTGAACAATGAGTGATTGCATCCCTGCGATGGATGGGAATCCTGGTGTACCCACCATTTGCCCAGTGTGCACAGGTGATGCAGGTTAAGAAATGGTTGGATTTTTTAAGACTAGCAATGTCTGTTGTTGTGTTTAGGCAAGTCTAGAGCAAAATTCCCCTTGGAGCTCAAAAAGGTGCGGTCTAGACCTCAGACTCCTGCAGGAAACATGTACAGTGGTGCCGTGACCCTGTCCTCTTCTATGGAGTCCGCAGAGAGAACCAGAGACCTCGTGGTGGAGGTAGTTTGGATCTCAACAAAGGAAACAGAGGTCAGTGTTGGTCAACTCTGGCCTGGTGCAGGAAGCAGCGGAAAGAAATACAATACTCCACTTTCCCAAAGCAACAGCCCGCACGGGAGTCCACAGTGGTAAAACACTCAAAACAAACGAGCTCATTCTCATCCCGATACTGTCAATATTCCTATTGTTCCCTGCACACCTCGGCAGGATCAAATAAATATTTGCAGAAAACAACTCTTGACTGCCATTCGCTTATCACGCAGCCATCTGATTACAAAGGAACAAGATGTTGTGAGCCGTGAGCTATGGACTGTTAGGGGGCTCTGGGGATTGAGGACCTGCTGCTTTTTTAAATCAATGAAAAGAAAAAAAAACACTTGTGCATTGATGTTAACTCTATATTTTTTATCTATATGCAAGCCTAAACATTATTAGCTTACATTACTTTTTCTCCTGTGCCTAATCCTATGTGATGAGAGTCGCTTTTGATGTCTCGAATAAAAAATGGCCTCTCACTCGGGTGACTTTGAACTAGCATGCAGGTCTACAAGTAAAATACACAGTCTGTCGACTAGTGCTCCAGATGTCACTGTGAGTAACAATACATGGGTACTGCGGATAACACAGCACATGATCCATACCACAAGTATAATGGGCACTGCATTTTGATGGTATTAATGTCAAGACTTTGACAGCACCTGATTTGTTATGCTCATGCACACATCTACATTTAAATGGGTCTTGTCAGAATACAAGAAAGACAAAAAACTCATTTATTTCATTTATTTTATCGATTGTGTGCGATATGTCATTTTGTATCACATTTTGATACAGTGGTATGTGCTGGAAATGTGGTTTGTTAAACAAAATGTCTCTTACGTTACAATATTTTGCGTTACATTTAGAGCACTATAGCAGTATATGTTTCAATAAAACACAAAAAGGGGTTTTTAATGAAAAAAAAAAGTGAGCACGCATAGCAGATAATCTGCAGTTAAGCAGTGGCGTTTCCAAAACAAAACTACAAAATGTCAGCATTATAGGAGTCCACACAATTGACAGTATGTACAAGAAAAGCATTTATTCTTTAATAAAAAAATAATAAATGTATCCTTTAATTTACAATTTACTCATAATGTTTAGTTTACGCAAGCTAACAGCATATGCTAGCATTAGCGAGTTAGCAGTCCATGCGAAAATGACCGTCTGCCTACTTATGAATTTCACTCACTTTATCAAACTATTTTCGTTATTAAAAAAAGAAGGAGCTCCATTGCCAACCGCAATTCTACCGTTCTTTTTTATCATTCTTGTGTTTAGTCTACATATTTTATTTCACATTAAATTCTTGCTAATGCTAAGATTAGATAGATCTTTATAGGCATTTTAATGGCATTTACTATAGTTCTTAAAGCAATCAATTGCATTGTGAAACGTGTCATCTCCAGTAGTTTCATATGATTTTGTAAAATAAAACAGGTTTTGTAAATTATTATTTAATAAACTAATAAAAAAGAAAAAAAAATACAGAAAATTCCAATAAACATATATTGGCTGATGACATAAGCGCAGTAGCATTATTGACCCCACCCCTCTGGTCATATAAACTATTATAACTTATTTATTAATTTTTAGGAAAAGAAATGTAACCTCTAAGTGTCAAACATAATGTAAGACTTCAGGCAGTGTAGCCTTAGAGCATCATATCTATTATGGAGTACTTTTCTTTCACAAAAACTTGCAACAGGTGCAATACCCGATTGTAAGTTGCCAACATTCAAGATACAAAATAAATGAGAGTAGCATAACAGAGGTGAAATCCTGCTAGTGTTGCAATATTGCAATGCTAAATGAGTTTTATATATAAAACCTGCTATAAAAGACCTCTACTCTACAGGCATGATATGCATTGCTATGTAGTTACATTGACTGATGTGTTATAATTTCATGTCTTTGTTAAACACGTCAGTTTCATTCAGGATTTCCTTTAACTGACACCTCTGTGTTTGTACACCACTCTTGGACCTCCCCTGATTAAACACACATATCCTTTCTAGAAAGACACTTGACTTTTTTACTCAGGCTTTTCGCTCTCAAAGATTTCTTAGGTCTTTTGTTAAAAAAATTGAGAAAACATTGTCAGAGTTGTTCATTTAGCGACCCCTTTGCATAAACCAAAAGAGATGCTGGACAAGACAGCACAGGTGTGTACAATGTCTATTAGATTGACACTTGAAAACTCTATTTTCATTTTGAAACATGTCAGTGCAGGAATACTGCTTTACTTTCTTAGAGCTTTCATTTTTAATCCACTTGGCATAGGTTCAAAGATGTTGTGTATTTATGCTGTGTTCCACCTAGCACTCAGCTAATATATCAGACATTTAAATGAATTGGGACACCCCAACATCGGCCACTTTTTTATCTTTTTGTGTAATACTAATGTTACTGGTCTGGGAACAGACTAGGCATTTTTATGTGATTTAAACAACCTACATATGAACATAGGACATGAACTCTGATAGAACCATGTTTTTTTACTATTATATTATTTTCTCAAATTTTATACTGTGAATCTAGACAATTTAACACAAAATGTCAAAGGGATTTGCATGCTCCCTTTTTGGCCCAGCCAAAAGTAGCAAGTCCTTTACTGTATAGGCTTCATAGAGGACGTCTGGAATTGGCCTCAGTTTACTCCAGATAGTCCAGATATAACCTAATGATACACCACTGACAAGCTCTTTAGCCAAATTATGTTATAACCATGCATTTCCAGTGCCGTGCAGGACTTTTCCTTTGATGTTGGCCTGTCAAGCAGTCTACAGCTATATTTGGTGCACCAGCAAATGTATAAAGCAAGACATTATGTAAGCATACAAGGTTGCCATGTTTTTGAGGAATAGTAGGAGGTGGAGATGGAGGCATTCTTCTTCTGTGTGCTCATCTAAACCGATTGAGTTAAAAGCTTTGCTGAGCAGAATGGTTGAGTGTTTTTGGTGCTCTGCTCAGAGCTGGGCTTGATTTTTCGTATTTGGATGTCAAGGTGTGTTAAACTTTGACTCAAGACATAAAAGACCACCTCTTACTCAAACCCCGGATATAATCCACACTACTACTTGGCTAAATGGTCTGTTTTTTTCTCCATCATTATTAAATGGTTGTAGGGTAACTGTATCTCGAAAACTTCCGGTGGCTACGTCAAGATCATCAGTTTGCATCGATCAATTGACTTGAAATATAAGTCGTTTTGTCTTTGAGTGTCTACTAAATGTCAAGGAAACAGGTCCTTCCCTCATGCCAACCAACTCTGGGATTTAAGTGAACATTGATGTGATGTAAAATATAGATCCAGCTTCCTGAACAAAAATAAGCATCTCATTTCCACATTTGCCTTACCGGTTCAGTCGTACAAAACCCAATTACAACCAACGTTGGTTTAATTGTGTACCCAGTGACTTTGCGAAATGAAAGTAAAATAATTCTTTGCGAAGACAAATAAACAACAGGGGATTTTCCTCAGAGGAAACCTCTCGTTTACTATATGACATGTTTCGTAATAGTGCTAAAGTGTTCAGTGTTCTTTAAATAAACAATGGGGAGTTTTTGCATTGGGGGCATGGAAGAATGCAGGATTTCACTGCTCCACACACATGTCAGCAATTTGGCTGCCTTGTGTATTTTGGATGCAAAAAATGCAGCTTTTCAAAGTAAACGAAAGAGGGACAGTCTTATCCGCCTGGCAGCTGCTCTCTGTACAAAATTGCTTTCAGCTGATCCTCTACATCTCAAAGTTGATCGGGTAATGTCAATTGATTCAGTGCATAACTGAGAAAACAACACAACTAAAATAAATAACGGGAGAAAAATATGACGCAAAGCTCCTAGGCCTGTCCCCTCTGAGACCCTGTGAAATTGGTTCAGTCCAAGATCTCTTGAGGCAATAAAGAAACCACCTAAAAAAAAGAAACCACTTACAAACATTGACGCAATGTCTCTGTTCTAAATTCTAAGGATCTGACTTAAAGAGCACCAAAAATATCCTCAAGATGAAACATGGTTAATCATACTAAAAATTCACAAAGCCCTAGCAACCAAATTGTTTACCCTACCAACCAAATTCATAGAACTATATCAAAGCTCTGAGGAAAATAACTGAGACATGGTTTATATTAATTATAATAGATTACATTATATCACCAACACCTCCATAGCAACTAGACTGGTTACCTTAGCAACCAGTTTTGCATATCATTATCTCAGCTTAGAAAGTGAGCATAGAGGCATGGGAGTCACTTTATTTTACTCCTATTGACAGGGGGAACATAATATTATGTCACCCACCCCTCCATAGCAATCAGACTGTTTATAATGGTGTTTGCGTATAGAAACGTTTGTTTCAACTCTCAGTAACATGCTCAGTAACAACCCTTTCAGTTCTTTTATGGTTCTTTACATGCTGTATTGTCTACAGTGCTTCCCCGGAACCTCTGTGTTGGATCTTGGAATACATAATCTCTCATCTTTTCTGGTAGTACTGGTTTATCAAGTCTGTGATTTTGGTTAATTTATCAATGCTGCTGTCATGTTTCAGTTTATTTAATGGTTTACCCTATGATTTCATGGCTATTAAGCTTTATTAAATTACATTTTGGACTTTGTTGGTTGTGCCTCTCCACTTCCAAACACCATATTGAATAACCAAAACCTTGGTAAATATTCTTGATTGCACGTTTTTCTGGAGCTCTTGGAATATATTTGATAAATTTTAACTAATTAAATGAATTTCCGACTTAAAAGAACCTGTTGTGTGACTGAATGAAGTTCCCAGCCTGCTGATGTTTGTATTGTCAGAGCTGAAAAATCTGCAGGCATTTAGAGAGCTTGCTCACTGGGAACTATCAAATGATATCTTTTGATATTAGCTCTGTGGAGACTTGACTTGTGCCTGAGAAACAAGGCCTTCTGGGCTCTAAGGTCTGGCTGCAATGCAAGAATTAACACAAGACGATGAAACAGTAACCAGTGAAGGATGTTGAAGTGTGAGAACAAGCCACACAGCTTCTCAGTAGTCTGCAAGCCATGAGGGTCAACCGGATTCGGGACACTGGAAGCCTTTTTGGTCTATTACTTCTTAAATACAATCTCTACTGGGACTTGTTTTAAAACCACAACTACCTTCTAATAAACACTTTGTAATTTTGACCTATTACTCAAATATGTTTATTCTGAGAGCCGCCATTACACTAGCAACAGTCCCACTTTAGAACAAATGGCTAAAATCCCAGCTTACGTTTTTGCTAAATAATTAATCACATGTGAGATCACCGGTGTATGTTTCCCCCAATACTTTGATGGCTTCCTATGTTGAAACGGTGGTGCGTTACGCCACGGGAGTTGGGTGCTCTTCCTGCAGGAGACCGTTACGGATTCAGCAAAGCGATCAATTGTGACAAATGTCAACCTCACTTTTAAATCTTAATGTGTCCCCAAGGCTTTTAAATTCTTGTTTTCAGGGCTGAAATTATTATTTGATATTATAAACATCAGCACCTTCAGCTTCATCCAACTTTTGAGCCCTACATGAGCATTTTCACAGGACAGCAGAAAAAGGCTCTTTTGGATCTTTGGAATAAAGTAATAATTATTTTTGCATACAAAACCAGATTTTATCTTGGCTGCCCAGGTTTTTGCCAGGGACTTCCAGCTGTTGCACTTGTGGATGTGTTTGAACACTATGTTACAAGAGTAAACTATACTGTGAGCCAAAGAAATCATAATTTGATGAATTCCTTGGAGGACCTTTCAAAGGGTTTCAAATATTCCAATAGCCTCTCCAGACTCTTATCTGATTCCAATGAGTGTTTTTTGTACATCTGTTAAAACCCCTGCAACGCGATCTTAAATAATGACAGAAGCACTTTCTACATTTATCTAAGTGCCTTATTTTTTGTGTTTTAGACAAATTTGTTTTTCCAGGAAGTGGCTGAGGTTAGAGCAGCATCTGTTGCTACTTATGTTCAATATGCATTTGTTGCTTTGTGTTGGTTGCCAGGGAAGCAAAGTAAATGCAATCACTTCTAAATGGCGACATCTTCGGAGTCTCATGAGGTCACAAAGCCTAATTCCAGCATAAGAAAAGAAAAGTAAATATTTTTTTCAGTAAAGTACTTTTTACTATATACGTCTGCACATTGAGAAGTATTTGACACACTGCACAAATCAATGGTCAGTGTCATATACCATGGGATAGAAGGTGGTGGATGAGGAGATGAACAGGATTTATTTTTAATACAGTTTGACAATCTATACTGGGGAAACCAGCACAATGGGTAAAATCTTGAGACATATTGGAATCAAAGAAGATGTTAAAATGAGTTGCAGTTACTGGATCTGAGATCCTGAGACTTCAACTACGAGAAAACTGTTCCCACAGTGAAAGATGGTGGTGGGAGTATAATGCTGTTTTCGTGGTAAATATAAGTTTATTTGAGACTTGATTATTGATTATTAACCTTATAGTTAATAGTTTTTTTTAAGTTGCTTTACAAAAACTACAATCTTTCTGAATAAACTATTATAGCATTTCTATTTCTATATTTTAGTATTGTTTATTATGTATTTATTTATTTTATTTCATCATTTGTCATGTATATTTCTAAAATCGCCAGCAGTACATTGTAAATAGTGAAACCGTAAATTCCTGTAAAATGTAACTGTAAAATTGACAGACATTTGTTAAAATGTAAAAACAGTGGTGCAATTCTACAATTGTCTTATATAATATACAGACATAAAAATAAACAGTTCAGTAATTTATTGTAAAATGTTTAAGATACATTCTGTACCTTTAAGAGTTTAATGAAGTTTGAGCGCATGAGTCGATTCTTTCGAACGAATCTTTTTTTCAGCGAGTGTCATGATGACGGTGTGCAGACGTTTGTCTGTTTCATGCCATTTCTATACGAGAGAAGTTTAGTAATCCTTTTAAAAGAACACTAAAGTTCGTTCTTTCTTGTTCCCAGCGTGGTAAGCATGTTTGTTAAAATTTTTTTGTTATATGTCTAGTTTTTTTATGTTCTTAAAAGTTCACCAAATGCTTAAATGACAGCATATTAGCCACATGACGCAAAGCCACGTGACGATTTGTTAAAATATACCTGCAATTATGTGGTAGGGTTCAGCATCAAATAAGGAAAAAATAGTAAAATACCATTATTTTTAATCATTCTTAATTATAGAAATTGCAAAATATACAGTTAATACTTGTACATTGGTAAACAGTCAATTGAAATGTTTCAGTAAAATCTACAGCAAGTGTTTATTGTGTTAAACCATGAAGTTTGTAGCTCCATCGAAGTTCTTGACAACACTGGCATGCTCAGCTATTGACAAGACTCGCTTATTAATTTGGCTTTTGGCAGTTTTCTCAAGACTTTCTTTGGTCTTTCCAGTCACTTTCTGAAAGTGTCCACTTCAACATAGGAAAGCCTTGTGGGCTCTGCCAACAGAGAACATCTCGAAAACCGATTTATCAGATTTGGCAGCTACTGGTCTGTCTCAAGCATCCACATCTGCGGTTTCCTCCTGGCGGAGCTTCTTCCCTTTGCTGATGACAGCTAATAGACCAAAGCATCAATCTTGCAGCCATTGATCAGCGGAGCTCAATTAAAAGGCTTTTTTGGATCTTTTCTGGTGCAAGAAGCCCTCTTCTAATGCTACGTTTGAACATCGGGGGAAGACATTCAATAACATGTTGCTAACAGGGCATTCTCCTTGTTGTACGAGGACCACCCCAACACTAGTTTCCCCCCAAAACTCAACCAGATGTGTAATGAGCTTCGCTGCGCTAGTAGTAGTAATTATTTACACCTGTCCTACGACGTCTCCCATGTACATGCTAATGCGCACAGCCCCGCCACGACCTTCTCTGCTCCTGAGAGACCAAATGAACCTCGCAAACTTCACCCTCATTTTCCTGTGGCCACTGGCCCGAAGCTACACCTTCCTCATTTTGTTCTGAATATTTTTTTCATATCTCAAGCACTATTTTTCTTCTCTGCTCTCTACATGAGGATTTCATTTTCCCTCTACCCTTCTCAGCCCCCTTTTTACTCACTTTTACCTTACAGCTGTTGTTTTGGATTAGCAAAATAGTTGCTGTCAAACAGAACAATCCTTCCCCTGCGCCACCCACTGAGCTGCTGGAATTGACAGGCAAATGTCAAGACAAGTCAAGGGTTCCTGCACTGACCTTGGACGGCAGAGTTGCATTCATTGCCAGGTAGCGGATCGGGGCTGGCGTGCTGTTCACACCTTCCTGTGGTTTGTTACACACTGTGAGGAATGCCATAAATTCCATGTTTTCTTCCTCAGATCTTGCACTGTACCTTTGTACACACTCTTTGTTTTCCTGTCCCACACATAATGTTTGAGGTTAGCTACCAAGTCAGCTGCACTCCTCGTGCCAACAATTGAACTGTGAACAGCCCATTTCTATTTCAACATCTTGAAGATGTTTTCTTTTCATGTTGTGTATTTATACAGTGCACAACTGTTGCCTTTAAGTGTACATTTACAAGTCATATCTCAAATATCTATAAAGCCATTCACAAAGCAGGAATGTTGTTATCAAGATGGAACTGATTAAATCGGACACAGCTGACCCATTAAAATTCTGTGGGAGTACTTGCTCAGAAAGTTGTACAGAAAATATGCCCAAAAATACTCAGAAGTCCTGTGAGCAAAGTGGCAATGATGATCCAGGAAAATGGCAAAAGGTTTTTTTAAGGCCTCTACACACCAATTCAAATGGCTTCTAGAGGAAATATTGCTGCATTGATGCTCCTTGCCTGAGGATGGCGTTTACGGTACAACAAATGCACTCCATGGCGCACAGGAAGGAATAAGACGACAACAGAGAACAAATAAAATATCTGGATATCACTGGAAGCTGGTTTTCAAAAATATGGAGAAAAGAAAGAATTTGTGGCGCGTTTTCTTTTCCTTTAGAAATTTTCCATGAAAATGTGGGATGCTGTCACCAAGAATCCGATATGACAATCCGAAACTTTTTTTTTTATTTTTTATTTTTGTTGTTGGCACCACTCATTTGGTCAGACGAGTGAGCTTCTGTTGGCGCCCATGGCTATTGATTGAGACACATCTGCCGAAACTTCAGACCAAATAAATTAGGAGGTGTTAAGGATTACTTGCAAATGGTTATGACAATGATCCCAAAACAGAGCGATATAGAATTATAAAGGGAATTTAAATTAGTTTACATTTGTCTTTGGACTATCAACACAAACTAAATAAAGTACTAAACTTGTACTTCCGAAACGTAAAGATTGACGAATGGCAGGATGTCAGAGATGGCTGGTCATTTGGTTTCATTATTTTTAGAGTTGCTACTGCAGGCATTACTATTTGGTTGACAGCCGGCATGTTTATGCTTCTCACAAAACCCTATTACAACAGATCGACATTTAACTAATGCAAGATGGATGGGCGATGCTGATGGTTTCCAGAGCTGAGTCTGGATTAAAGATTTAGTAAGGTGTTAAAGGAACTGTAAATGCACCAAACCCAGAGATTTTTTTCAGTATTGCATTTTCAAGGTGATACTAATTCAGACACTGCTGTATTCACAGCGAATACAGATTTGTAGCAGGATTTTACAACATGTTTCTGTACTTGAACCGCCAACTACTTTGTCCCGTTGCTAAATGAAGGACTTGGTTCCTTGAGTGACAGCCATTGAATTTTATTAGGGAGCTTGCCACAGTACTTTCTATTGAACCATTTGTACATGCCAATATTTATCGAATCGTCCGAATTCACCTGACTTGGGAGGGTATAATAATAGATACCATTGTTTCCGGACAGCTTGGTTCAGATAAAGATCTTGTTAATATATAACTGAGTGAAGCCTTCGTCCAAACAGATATCTTCACTATGCCTATATTCCACCATTTTTGAGAACCCTGACGACTGGCCCAATTTGAGATGCTAAACCATTCATTGGAAACCAATGGGTGGTGTCACGAACACTACTCAAGTTCTATACTACATTCAATGGTCAGACCCATCTGCAATCCTCTCAGATAATGTTTTTACCGGTTCACACTGTATTTTTTTCTTCTTTTCTTATTCCAGTTGTCATCTGTTCTGTTGGGGGGGCAATGTCCTTACATTTCATGGATCTTTTCCTTTTTATGAAAGTCTATGAGCAGTTTATTCTGTCGGTGACTGGTCACAGGGAGCCGTTTGACAAAAATGTGGAGAAATAAGTTGATTTGTGGCACTTTTTTCCTCTTCAAGGTGAGTAAAGTACTGAATAACCTCAACTAATTATAGGTCGCTATTCATCTGGATGATTATTTAACTCTACTATACCCTCAACTGTTCCGAGTGATCTCTCCCCCAGTTCCTTGTATCTCGACTCACCGCTTCCGAGTTATAGTTCTCTGACGTTCCTCAGTTGTTCCAACAATCTCCAGCTTCTGTAACATTCCACTTAGCTGGCTTTTCACCATACCTCTTAAGATGTCCCTCTGCTCCTGTGGACTTTCAAATCCAGTTCCAGTTGTGTTCCTGTATCCCGAGTACTTGTATCCGACTGGTTTATATGGTGATTAACGCTGCTGATGAGAAGTGATTCTCACTAGTTTGTCAAACTTTTTCCAAAACATATTTTTATTCAGTTATCACAGTTCAGGTGTACCTACTACGAAAAACATCATCTCACCATTCTTTGTAAGAGAGAAAACCAGCATTCTATAGTACCAGTCATTGGTTATCAACACACCCACAGCACACCCTTGCCGTAGGTGACTATAGTGGCATAAAAGTATTCCTTTAAACCAAACCTTAGGAATGTCTGCTCAATCAAAAAGTGCTATATCTCTGGAAATAATTGGAAGGGGAAATGTTTTTCATTGAATACAAATTTTGGAATGAAGACTCGCTATTTCATCACTCAGTAGTCGTTATCCATTTCTTTTGAAAACATGTAGATCTTCCCTCCTGTCTGCTTTCTTCTGCTGCCCCTCTGGCCCCTGGATGGAGTGAAGACGTGGACAGGCCTCAGTTGCGCACAGGGCTTCCTTTAGGAGACAATAGGGGGGCAGTACAGCGACAATCCAGGACTAAAGGGGCAGATTTATTGCTAAGGAAACAGAGATGGGTGTCAAAGAGAACAATAGGGGATTCACACAGCAGTGGTGTCCTTTGGACAGACTTTTTATCCAGGTCTCTTTCCCCTCGGCCAGAAACTCCCTTCCTGAAGAGTGTCTAGAAACGCCAGCTTCCCTAGTCAGAGAGAGCAGGAGTGACCTGGAGAAAAGAGACATCAACATCTGACAGGAGGTCATGAAAGCAAACGCCTGTAGCCCATCATTCTCTGATATATGGGCTCACCAGACCCCACGTGGAGGCTGCGAGGTGAGGTTCCTGTCTATTTTGGTCTCATGCCATGTTTTGATATCCCCATGAACTTGACTGCACTCAAGAATGCCCCTGCTGTCAGATATTAGAACTGACAGCTTGTTAAAAAATGTTTAAAGTATTACTTTTAAAAAGCAACTTAAAAGCTCCACATTTCTACATGGACATTAGATTTAAGTTTGTCGTCAGCCATTAAAGCATCACTGGGTACTGCAGTTTTAACTTATGTTCAGAAATATAAGCAATGATTGTTTATTTGTGTAATTTTACAAAAAACGGAGTGAGGACCAGCGACATCTCAAAGGGAGGTAGAGAAAAACATGAGACAAGGTACTTCCTCTGCATCAACAAGGTCTCTCACAGACAAATATTCCAAAGCAGACTGAAGTGTGAAGAATATTTTGAATGCCAAGACATCCAAACTGGTCTGATTCGGGTTGCTATATCTTTTCAGACTGAAACTTCTAAAGGAGTTTGTGGAAGAACATACCAACAAATGTGCAAAAGTGTAGGGGGAACCTTCTAGGCTCTAGAAGGGATTAAATATTTACCACTGTCTTATAATGGCCATTGAAAATGAATGGGAAATGCCACTAAAAAATCCCTAGCAACTAAACTTTTTACTTTAGTAACCACTTTTTCTGTGCATTGGTAAATGATATACATGGGGTTAGGTTTATAACACAACGAAAAGTGGAACATTCTGTCACTGAACCCTCCATAGCAACCAGTGTGTTTACCATAAAATCTCAGTACTCATAAATAACTCTCGATGAACTAACAGCCAACAATTGGGCTCTTATGTTCCCTGATCAGATAAACCGAAACAGTCATATATACATTTAAGAAGTGAGCTGGATTTATTCTAATCAGACAAAAAGCTCAGAATACATTTCATCTACCACTTACTATTTACCATCTTCCCCTTGTACATGTACTGAAAAAGTTCATTTCCTTACAAATGCAAGATATTTTTGGGTGGTGAGAGGTCTCCATTGACAAGAGGTAAGTCCACGTCTCTCACAAACAACAGGAATTACCACAAATACATCTGTAGCCCTCTTTAGCTTCCATTCTGACATTTATCATATTCCCAATATGACTAGAAGGTAATTGTTGTTCTCCAAGCGAGACAAGCGGCATCTAACGAGCACGCGCCCGCTGAGGCAAAAGGTGATATGAATGCATAAGATAATGTTGTTTCATTAAGTTCCTCTCCCTTCTCTTTCACAATGCGTTAACAGCCATTCAGAGCATAAAGCGGTGTAAATACAGTGTTTAGTGTTGTTGGCTGGCAATTGAAACTTTTTTTTTTCCGCTTTTGTGTCTGCGGAGGTGATTGGCAGACTCAAGAGCACGCGGATGAAATGGTTGCCGTGTTAATGAATAGCGTGCTGATTGCAGGATCCCGAGCCGTAAATTAGCGGTGCCGCCATGCTGCCATGCAATTACCGGGCCCCCTTCATGCATATTCATCAGCCTGCTTTGCATATTGATCAACAACTTGAGCTCTCCGCCAACAGCTAGAAAGGACTTGAAAATTTCTTTGGTCGGAAGTCGAAGGTATTTCTCCTGGGGTTCATAATTGGCGGTAACAAGACTTTTGCAACCTACAAAGACGTTTCGTGTGATATTTAAGCTCCAGCTATTTTTCGTAGTATTTTAATCAGACTATTTTGGAGGTCACGGTGATCCTTTTTTCAAAAAGTCAAGTTATTTAAGTTAAGAAGCAAGCACTTTTGATTGGCTCTCATATAAGTATTTGACTCGTTCATGACTTTTTAAAAGGTGGGATAACCCTTCTTGGCAATGTAGTTAAAGATGACGTGTGCTGATGCTATCCATAGGTTTATGATGAAGGACGTCTGACCTAGCATTGCCAGCCATCGCCATCTTGTGCGTCCTGGGCATAGTGAAGATACCTTATTGGCTGGTTATTTACAGTTAATGGTTATTTACCTGTTTTACAGAAACCACACTTTTTTTCTTTTTTTTTCTTTTTCCAAAAATGTAAAACATGATCTTGTTCTAAGCTGACCTCATCCCTTCCACCCAGTTCTCCTCTGAATCATTCAGATGTATACTGGAATTTAGGATGTTCCTACTTTACTGGGCAAGGCAATTGTGTGGGCATGGTAACATTAATTTTCTTCATGGCTTAAACGCAATACTTCAGTCTCTAGTCTAGGAGGGCCTACAGCATAGCTTTGGATAGACGCTGACCCTTATGGTGTAGGCTGATGTGCAGACTAGATACAGACCGTATGCTCTGGGATTGGTCAGAAGTGTTTTGGAGTGATGTCAACATATCTTCGCATGGATCCAATCAATAAAAGGAGAAATATAAGTGAGTATCAGCGGAATATAACCCAATAGCAGATAATTATAGACTGTAGTGTGTTACCAATTGTTTTCTTGGTGACTGTTGTCCAAGAGGTTCAGAAAAATCCAACATTTCAAAGTATAACTCATTTTTGGGTAATTTTTTTAAGCATATTTTCTCCTTCTTACATCTAACAATTACCAGTTATGCTTTTCAGCATTGCTTTTTGCTTGATCCTTCTCATTGCTGAAAGGATGGACAATTATATTAAAAGCAATGTTTTAAGTGCCACTGGAAACTGGCCAGCAGTTGAAATATGCACTGATAGCCATCTAGATAGCCATCTCTCTCACCCTCAGACATGTCCATTCACATTTCCACCGCCTTTTGAAACACAAAAGCAACCTGTGCTTTGGGAGAGGAAACTGCATGAAAAGAAAAAAGTATCAAACGCAGGTGCTGACCCCCAGTGTAACACGCATCTGTTGGAATCTGCTTGCAATTTCACCATGTAGCAGCAGCAGCGATCTTTATCATCGATTCGTTTGAGCTCTCAAGTGCAGTCTCGCGCTCGAGTCTTTCCTGGCCGAACGCTCTGGCAGCTTTTCAAAGGAGCCGAGCTGCCTTCTGAGTCTGTAAAAACCTTCCCACTTCCCCTTCGACTAATTCCGATAAGTGCTCAGTTTGGAAGACAAACAGTAAACACCCTGGCAGCATTGGTGCGTGTAAACACTGCGCGCAATAGATGATCCAACAGGAAAGAATGGCTTAAGATAACATGGGAGAGAGATAAGGATGAAAATGCTTCAACAGTTTGGCCATGAAATTGAGATTGGAAAAGATGCTGCTCCGACCCCTTGGTCAAAATTCTTGCTTTTTTACCAATATTTTTGGCTTTTAAAAAATTACAGATTTTTTTTTTTCAAAGCAAAATTCATTTATGATGTGGATCGGTCTCAAGCTGTTAAACTTATATTATTTGATTTGTACAGAGAATCTATAATGGTTCCCAGCTACTTCTGTGATCTTAATGTAATATGTGACGTAATTATGCAGCATAATTTGTTTTTTTTTTTGACTCCTTAGATCATTCTAGCAAATGTATGGTATTACAAGGGATTAAACAGCGATTAATGACGGCGGTAATGCACCAAACATGGCATGTAACCCGCCATAAAACATCAGTAGACGAAGAAGGCGAGGATATTGATGTCATTTTTCAATTGAAATTTTCAATTACAATTTAGCCGGGAAAAGTTTGGGCACAACCTTTGATGTTGGTTTGTAAAATTTGTCATTAACAAAAAGTGGATGGTTGCCAAGATAGAATTTTTGGTTGCTATGGAGGAGTCCGTGATAACATACAAAGTTCCTCATGCCAATATGAGTAAGATAAACCAACCACCATGTCTATGATTTTTCTTAGCTTAACAATCATGTTGCTATGGAGAAGGGATAATATATAATTCCCTTTGTCACTATAATGTAGCTATATAAACCATTATAGGCAAATGGGAAATGTTTAATTCCTTCTAGAGCATACGGTTCAAATACTTTTGCACAGTGGCTGGTATGTTTCTGCACAGACTCAAGTTTGGTCTGTTTGAGGTTGAAATTTGAGGTTCAATTTGAGCTTTAGAAAATGTGACCCCGTGTTGAGTCAATGGGAAACCTTCCAGAATTCTCAGAGATTTTCCAGAATTCCTGTGATGGAACCAGTATGAAAAGATATAGCAAGCCAAGTCAGACCAGTTTGGATGTCTTAGAAAAGTTTGGTGATTGTAGCTTGAATGGCATAGGAGGAAATGCTGTTGGCTTTTACACACTTTTTAAATCATAAATACCGTAGATTTCATGTAAATATAAACTTTATGGTAGTATCCTAAAGAGTGTATGCAGGGTACTGCACCTTTCAGATCGTGTTCCTGATTATAAGTAAACATGCTTTTGGTCAGAGGTGGGCAGCATGGTGTTGAAAAGTGAAAGCGAGGCTACAGCACTCTGTTCGGGCTAATTAAGCATGACAGAGGTCACCAAAGGTCAAGTGGTGTCAGAGGTCATATCCTGACTTTCCACTCACTGATCAGTTCTTTTATTGATTTAACTGATTTCAGGGAGCTCGCACCCTTGCACCTTTATATTCTGTGTTTCCAGGGCCATATGTGACGCAATCTGCCAAAAAACGTCACTTCTGCTCTGCAGCAAGTTCCTCTAAAAATAGAATTCGCTAAGAGTAAGTAAACATGTTAGGATCACAGGTCTCGGGGGTTTGAAAGTTTAAAGTAGAATGATCTCTTTTAATAAGTATTAGCAAAGTTGCAAATATGTGATTTATTTGTTGGGAAGAAAATGTGTTTTCTGAGTCTGTCTATAGACCCCAGCTGAATTGAGTCGCTGTTGAAGGCAGCGAATGGAAGAAGGAACATGGATCAGGACAAGCTGATAAAGTTCGCTACTGACCCCTGCTGTCTGTGCGGAGGTACTGCATTTTACTGATTTCATACCTGACATGCAGCTGCAGGATGGAGGTTTATTGTTCAATGGGGTGTGGGTGTTGTCAGGAGCCTCATTGAACGGAGCAGGTGGAGCACTGACAAAACATGATCACTAAACCCTTTAACATTGTTTAAATACTCTTTAATTATGGCCACAAAACTTGCTCGTACCAGAACTTGTATATTAGGCTCCTCCTTCTGTGAAGCTGCTTTGAAATATCTGCATAAAAAGCACTGTATAAAACATTTGACTGGACTTGTCTATGTTCAGGGACCAATTGTTCCCCCAATAAATAGAATTGTAATGAAATGCATTTTTATTTCATCCACAAGGTGGCACTATTGCTCTGAGCAAAGCTGAAGCTCTCACAGAAACAAGTTCTCTCTGGAGACAGACCCCAGTTTAAGTTTTACCAGTTTAATAGATACAGGAAGCCCTTAACCCTTAGAAGTCTGGGGCTTTTTTGAGTCTTTATTTACAAATAATAATGAATTATTTGTATTTATTATTTCTTAAATATATTATTTATGCTGTAATAATAAATTACCTTTAAAACATTTTTTGATGTCATTTTTAAGTTAAAAAATAAACATTTCTGAGTATTACATTTTGTCTTTTTTCTAATCCCACAAAAATTGAGAACGAAAAGTTTTTCTGTTTTATAAACCAAAATTAAAAGACAAGGTCAAAACAATTTGAAAACGGTATAAAAAAAACAGACAGGCCTAGGCTAAATCTGTTCCTAGCACTCTTTGTTCTATTGTGCTTTTTTGCATCAGAACTTTGAAAGCACAAGCCATATCACAGGTCTTGTACTTCCAAGGGTTATCCCTTCATACACTTGCAATCAAGTGGGAAAGAGCGGATGATCTAAGCCCCAACCTAATTGGAGATCACAGCTAATCACAGTAGAACATCAACTGCTTGAAATGTTCTGACAGAAACAACTTGGAATTATTTTAAACAGTAACACTTAAAATAGCTAGTTTTAACAATATCTTAAACCCTCTGGATTCTTTCTCTAGTGACTTTTTCTGAGGTTCTTTAATGACTTTGTCTCTTATTGAGAAGCCGACCCCTTGTTTATCTGCACACAGGAATTGTTAAGGACTGGCTTCTGATAATAAAAATGCTGGAACATGTAACATTTTCACAAGAAAAGTTTACTTGTATGTCAGTTACTGAGCATAAAGTTAATGTTAGTATTTCCCACAATAGCAAAATAACTAGGGGTGCACCGATACCATGTTTTAAGACTGAGTACAAGTGCCAATGTTTTTTTTTCCTGTGGCTTGTCATCATTAATTCTGAAATATTTCCACACCGCTGAGGCTGACATTCTGTTGATGCTGACAGTGTTTCTTTGAACTGAAAGTTCTGTCGATGACAGCGCAGGGTATCGATGCGTTATAAATACGAGTACATGAGTTTTCATATGTTAATTTCTAAAACGGAGACGAAATGTTTGAAGATGTGTCTATCTTAAACTCACAGAGCTTTAATTGAATTGACTTTTCGTGTTATTTACTTCATTCAATTCCCATTGTTTTTTTTATTATTATTTAATTTATTGTTCATGTACTTCACATATGTGTTTGTTTATAATCCTTTGTATGTTTATTTAAAAAAAAAAAGAAGCATGAATTTAATAGGGCGGCATGGTGGCGCAGTGGATAGCACTGTGGCCTTCCAGTTAGAAGGTTATCGGTTCCTGGAAGGAGTTTGCATGTTCTCCCTGTGCTTGCGTGGGTTTCCGCCGGGTACTCCGGTTTCCCCCACAATCCCAAAAACATGCGATTAGGTTAATTGACTAATCTAAAATTCCCCTTAGGGTGTGAATGTGCGAGTGAATGTTGCCCTGCGATGGACTGGCGACCTGTCCAGGGTGTACCCCTGCCTCTCGCCCAATGTGTGCTGGAGATAGGCACCGGCAGACCCGTGACCCCGAAAGGGAAGAAGCGGGTATGAAAATGAATGAATGAATTTAATACACATCACATGCAATATGCAAATTAGGTGATATCACCCAGAGAAGCTGGCCAATAGCAACTTTTCTTACTGAGGAGTCATTGGCTACGAGTCTGCCTATAACGTTTTTATATTAAATTTAGAATTTTATAAGGTTTACTAATCTACTAAATGTAAAATGAAATTGATTTTAAAATTGCAAAGGCACAATCCAGCATTGGCTTTAAAAACATTAATAGAGCCTCGCAAGACCAGGAAGCAGGAACGCATCTTTTTTTTTTCCCAAAAAGATAGAATCATTTGGAGATCTGTCAGTCAGTTTAGGAGCCGAGTGTTACAATGGCCTAGAATGTGCCGACCTTTCTCGCCTCTTTGCTTCCTGTCCCAACGTTTTGGAATATGTAGCATTCAAGCAAATACTTCAAAATGAAAATGTCAGAATTCAAAATGCACCAACGTTTGTGTAGATTCTGGTTTATTCATTATACACTGCAAATGCATCAATAACTGTAGAGTTGCCTTCAAACCACGAAAACAAAACCATAACGTATGAACTCCTGGTACTTGCAGCACTCATTGAGCCAACCACGAAATTTACCTCACAGATAAATATGTATATGTGTGGCGAGGCCGGCCGGGCAGTTCATAACTCAACCCTGGAGCAGCAGATATCACATGTGCTTTATCAGCCAAATGTGAAATGTGTGTCCATGATGTGAGACAAATATAACACGCAGTTGCCTAAACGATGTGCAGAAGGGCAGTTTTGATTGAGTCTCGTTCACGATGCGTGTGCTCAGCGAGTCTCCTTCATGACTCCTCTGGGACACGTCTGCATGAGTTTGTTTTGCCTTGTCTCTCCCATGTCTGTCGTTAAGCTGTCATCACGAACCATCTCCCTACTGAGTGAAATATGTGTTAAAGGATTAGCTCACTCCAAAATGACAACATTTACTTCTGTGGTTTCTAATCGTGTGCACTTTTTACTTTTTGAAGAAACAGGTGCTCGAAAATTGTTTTTAAGCTTCACAGAGGTTGAAAAGGCAGCAAGAAAGGCAGTGTTTATGGGTATTATGTGGAGTTGTTGGTGTTAAAGGGAAATATGTAAAGGTTTACTGATTGTAGGAAAAGTGGAGCTATGTTTGACCTGAAACACTTCTCCATGCGTTAACTGATTCCAAATCAACTGTAGAGGTGCACCCAGGCTCACAGCTCTCTAGCTCTGAGATGTGGAGCCTTCATTGTGTTCAAATGAGCTGCCACAATAGATCTCTGTTTGCTACTCAACCGCAGTTCCCATGACACAGTTTGAGAGTTTAAGATTACAAGAGGATTATATTAGAGTAAGAATGCGAGAGCTCAAACAGAATAACATAATTACACTTTGTATCACTGTCATGTGCAGCTCTTTACCGTTTTTGAAAATACTGAGAGAAAATGCAGCTCTTTACCGTTTTTGAAAATACTGAGAAAATGCAGCTCTTTACCGTTTTTGAAAATACTGAGAGAAAATGCAGCTCTTTACCGTTTTTGAAAATACTGAGAGAAAATGCAGCTCTTTAGCGTTTTTGAAAATACTGAGAGAAAATGCAGTTCTTTACCGTTTTTGAAAATACTGAGAGAAAATGCAGTTCTTTAGCGTTTTTGAAAATACTGAGAGAAAATGCAGTTCTTTACCGTTTTTGAAAATACTGAGAGAAAATGCAATTTTACCGCTTTTTTGAAAACCTGAGAGGAAATGCAGCTCTTACCTACTTCTGGAAAATACTGAGAGAAAATGCAGCTCTCAATCGCTTCTGAAAATACTGAGAGAAAATGCAGCCTTTGTCAAGCTTTGAAAACACTGGGAGAAAATGCAGCTCTTTACCGCTTTTGAAAACACTGAGAGAAAAATGCAGCTCTTACCATTTCTGAAAATACTGAGAGAAAATGCAGCTCACCGCTTTTGAAAACACTGAGAGAAAATGCAGCCTGGCCGCTTTTGAAAACACTGGGAGAAAAATGCAGCCTTAACGCTTTTGAAAATACTGAGAGAAAATGCAGCCCTTTAGCCGCTTTTGAAAATACTGGAGAGAAAATGCAGTTCCCCACCGCTTTTGAAAATACCGAGAGAAATGCAGCCTCACCGCTTTTGAAAATACTGAGAGAAAATGCAGCTCACCGCTTTTTTTGAAAATACCTCGAGAGAAAATGCAGCCTAATCGCTTTGAAAATACTGAGAGAAAATGCAGCTCTTACCGCTTTTGAAAACACTCGAGAGAAAATGCATTCACCGCTTTGAAAATACTGAGAGAAAATGCAGCCTAATCGCTTTTGAAAATACTGAGAGAAAAATGGCCTTTAGCCGCTTTTGAAAATACTGAGAGAAAATGCAGCTCTTTACCGTTTCTGAAAATACTGAGAGAAAATGCAGCTCTTTACCGTTTTTCAAAATACTTAGAGAAAATGCAGCTCTTTACCATTTTTGAAAATACTGACAGAAAATGCAGCTGTTTACCGTTTCTGAAAATGTTGCAAAAATTTTGCCAATATGCAGCTCTTTACTGGTTTTGAAAATATTGGAGAAATTTGCAGTTCCTTACCGTTCTTTACTGCAGTGATGGAGAAGAACCGTTTGTATTTTATTATTATTTTTTATGAAGAACAGAGTAAAATGCTAGAATTTGAGATGTTATTGAGAAAGCATGAAAATGACAAGGACGGCATAATAAACACTGTTCCGGCTCATAGATCTTGTCGTGCAGCCACATAGAGCAGGCTTTGTTTTTTCAAAGTCTGTGTTCATGTTACAGAAGAAACCTGTTGAATATTTCATACCATGATCTCTGGAGTCTTGAGTTACAACTCCAGGATGAGAGAGAGAGAGAGAGAGAGAGAGAAAGAGAGAGAGAGAGAGAGAGTGTGTTTGTCAGGTGAGTTCTTCCACAGGTGTTCAGGCTCTAAGCTCCACCCCCTTGTCCTTTAACTCTATATGAGGGCACTGTAAGGTGCTGACCACAACCTTCTCAACTCTTCTCATCACATACCACAGACACCACCCAGCCTTCAAAGGAAACAGGTATGAATTCATTTAACCTTTTTTGAGCTGAGGCCAAACTATTAGAAACCAAGTTTGGTTCTAAAAATCTACAAGGCTTCAAAGATACAAAACTCGCTCTTAGTGTCAGAATGAGAAGATCTGTGCCAAGGTTTGTGAATCACATTTTTCATAGGGTCTTTTTTAGAAATGAATTTTCAACAGCAAGCCATGAAAACGTTTAATTATGTTTAATTTGTTTAGTAGACCATAGACATTCAAATTAGAACATCTTTGGAGCATATCTGCAATCTAAAAGTCTACAAAATATAATCACATTGATCTTTCCCTCACTTCAATTTATAAGGTGGATATGCACGAGCTGGTGCAAAATCAATTGGGTCCCAACTGAAACAATTTTGGTTATACCCCCCCCCCCTTTTTTTTTCCATAAAGGAACATGGTTGAAGCTCTTTAAAATCTGCTTATTATCAAACAATTTTCATTTATTACAGTAAAGGTCATTTGCATCAAAGTTGCCTAATCCTATAAGCGTCTGATGCCAAATTCTCCATGTTTTTTATTTATTTTTGTGTGTAGAGTAGTTATAAATACACATAGACATCTTGTCTCGGGTAACTTTCATCCCCTAGTCTCCCAGACAACAAGAACAGCACCTGAACAAGATCTAATGTTTGATGTGCAAACAAAAACCATAACGCAGTGTCCATTTACATGTCACATGACCACTCAGAGAAGCTTTGTGCATTGCGTGATGCTCTTAAAACTTCACTTAGTGGAGAACTTGAAGAGATCATCTCTTTTAAATGGGTTTATAAACAGTTTTACTCATCTAAGGTGTCGCTAAACATTCACTCCTCAACTGACAATCTTATATTTACATCAAAGTAATGATTATTCGATTTCCCTGTGTCCTTATAAGCTGATTCATCCCATCTGTAATTGATTCAGTCCAATTAAATATTGCTCTCCCACTTTCGTCCCCTTCTCAACAGCAAGCCTTTTACGTTCCCATCCATCACTGATGCTAACCAACATAGGTCAGGTTCTTATTTCAAACTCCTGAATGAACCTTTAAAATCCCATCAGCTTGACTTTTGGGGGTCAACCTTTAACTTTTGTTTTTCTTAAATATGTTAAACTTTAAACCTGGAGAATCAACAGTGCTCAACTACTACCAAACCGTACTTAACAATTATAATTGGAACCACAGAAAAGTTCAAACCAATATTGTTTGAGCTCTTAAACGTTTAGAGTTCACCAATTCGAACCAAATTAGGAACACTGTTAACCTTTGAGAGTTTAAAGTGTGCAATCCACATAAAGAGCTCCTTCAGCCCTCTCCTCCCAAACACTGGAGATAAATAGATTATGGAGGTGTGAACATTCTGTCTTAAGCGGCCATGAGCTGAGAAGTCATTTGTCTCAGACGTTTACTTCTACCTGTAAATTTTAGCATGTAAAACTCTGTGTTTTAAAGGTCACTGTTTATCATGAATAATTATGAATTTTCATGACTTTCCAGACAAAGTCTCAATTAGTTTTCTTACGTGTTTCTTTGGTTCCAACAAAAGCTCAATTTTGTTAATATTTACAATGAATATTCCACATCTCCTCCACAGAGGTCATGGCTTCCAGTCTCTCCGTCCGAAGCTTCTCTCTGGGTCGGCAGCCCTCTTTCTCCAGTATGTCTCTAAGGGACAGTGGACGAGCTCGATCTAAAGCCGCTGTGTCGTTTGCTGCCTCCAAGCCCTTGTCGCGCTCTTCCTCCATGAGCATGTCCGACCTGAACGGCATTGGCAATCTGTCCCTCAATGGCTTGCATGGCAACAGCACCAATGAGAAAGAGGCCATGCAAAGCCTCAACAGCCGATTGGCCAACTACTTAGACAAGGTCCGTTCTCTAGAGAAGTCCAACGCTGATTTGGAGCTGAGGATCAAGCAACTGATGCTGGAGCGTGTCCCGAAGGGGCACGATATTGATTCCATGATGGCCCAAGCTCATGCCCTTGAACAGGAAGTATGTCTATTAAACACACTCTTCTTAAATTAATTAACTAGGAACTTGAAAATAAAGTTGCAAGCAGTGATCAAAGGGCTCTTGCACCCCCAACATCATCGTCTCTCATTGGCTGGTGTAATATTCACTCTGGCATTTCTTGTATTTCTTATGGCCACCTGGTGGCGATATAACCGAGTGTGTGTGCACTGTAGATGTGCTCACACATGAACTTTGGTCAATTCTGGAGAGATTTAACATCACAAATCATGGAGTTTGGAAATGAACAGATAAAATCTAGGAGTTAGTTAATTCGACTCGGGCAAAAGTGGTAATTTTTAGAGGTTTTAGCCAACTTCCTACTGATTTTCAAAATGGAATCCATATTACTTATATTTAAGTCTCGGTACCCTACACATGTGTGCCCAATTTCAGTTGCCTACGACAAACTTTTCAAGCACATTTAGGTCCTCAAAAATGCACCGAAAGCCACATTACAATAACATTCGGAACAATAACAATAGCATTCTGTGCACGAGTCCTAATAATCAACATAGTCACAAGTTTAGGATCCCGCTTTATTCGATAGAGCTCGGTTAGAATGATAAAGTGGTCCGGTGGAAGCGTTTTGCAGCAAATGTTCCCAAGAGTTTTGAGTTACTCTAAAGACCTTAATGACTGCAGTTACTCCAACATTGTTCATAACCCACCCCCTGCTTTCGAACATTCTTGCATGCAATTTAAACAAATGCATCCAATACACCATCCATACTGTTCTCTTGCAGGTCAGGAAGAAAACTTTGGAGAATGCTCGTATCATGCTTGAAATTGACAACGCCAAGCTGGCTGCAGATGATTTCCGTATCAAGTGAGTGCCCCTTAAAACAGGCCAAAATGAGGAGATGGGTGTTGACTGTTTGGGTGTTTGCAGATGGGAGACGGAGAGTGCCATGTGTCAATCAGTGGAGCGCGACTGCGTGGCTCTGAAGAAAGCCAAGTCAGACCACGATCAGATCATCGCCACTCTCCGTGGTGACCTGGACAGCCTAAAAGAAGAGCTCTACTTCTTGAGGAAGAATCACGAGGAGGTATGAGCTACCCCCCCCCTTTACCTAAATAAAAATACACGTCGCCTACCCTTAATATCCCAGACGGGACTGTGCTATTTAAATCAAAAACGATGAGGCTCAAGGGCACACTATTTTTAGGTTTTCAAACGAGAGTGGAAAGCTAGTAAGCACACAGATTTAATTAGCATTAGTTCTAACTTTGAACTAATCCCCTACAGCTGATAAAATTAGTTTTACGACTTAAAATTTGTCATTGGTTGTGAACCTCCTAATCACATGCGGAACCTGTGCTAAAAAATAGCCTGTCGTGTAGGTAGCACACTCGAACCATCTTAGCCCCTTCACCTGAAGATGACAGTGGGTTCTCCTTTCGATGCACCCTACAACTCCGTGCTCTGTAATGTACTGGCAACCTAGACCAGGTGCAGCCACATCCCACAGCTAACTTTTAACTACAACAGGAAGTTACAAGCTGCTTGAAGTCAGCCCCTTTGCTTGCAGATTCCCTTCCCCGATCTTCTTTTGTTCTCAATGCAGCATGTGTTGAGTTAAATAAAGCAGCGTTTTCTGTTAAGTCTACTTAAACTTTGTGTCCAGAGTTGGTTTTGTATTAATGTTCAATAACAATTGAATATTTTGAAGAGACATTGGTAACTTTTTGAACCAGAATAACAAAAAAATGTTTTTATTTGCTGTTTCAGATCAAAGGATTTCAAGTAGTGTTTCTCTGTTACCAGATTGGTTAAAAACTCTCAAGAAGTTGTGGCATAAAGGTGTGCTTGGAGTCACTCAACCTCGTAACTCAATCCTTATAGTTTAGTTGTCTACTGCAATTGTAGATGTGCCTCACAGTCAAACTCTTGGAATCTAATTATTGTCAAAAAATAGCTTTTTTGTCAATTTGGTTTAAGATGTGCTAGCTAGAAATAAATGCAGTAAAAGTGTTTTACCTTAAAAAAGGGAATTTTGAACCAATATAGTTCAATGGTAAACCAATATTTACCATTGAACCAAATGACCACATTCAATCTATCCATGCGTTTAGATCTTTATTGTTTGGAATTACATTTGTCTGACTGATTTTGCAATTATTTTAAACTAAACACATTTTTTGCTTGAGGGAGGTGTGGATTTCATAATCCCTTTGTTAGCAACTTGAGAAGAATCCTATTAAATTTTAATCAAGAAGAACTTAATAATGAAGCAACCTCCAACAACCGTGTGCCACCAAATGGTATTAAATGACCAAGATTCACTTCACCAGTTTCAAATGACCACACAACACTGTGTTCAAACACAAACTGCAGGAATTGCAACATGTTCAATATTTCATTATTTGAAGGAAAAACCAAATGGTTCCAAAGATCTTCAACCTCTTTGCAGGAAATGGACTGCCTGAGAGCACGGATTGCTCAAGAAGATGTTAATGTGGAAGTGGATGCGGCTCGTGGGCCAGAACTGGGGAGCGTCCTCTCCGATCTCAGGTCTCAGTATGAAGGCATTGTCCAGAAGAACAAGGAGGAAGCTGAGAACTGGTACCGTAAAAAGGTTGGTCCTCCCGGAGGAATAGGGTCAGGGCTAGTACCATGTTTACTAGCCTAGTTTCCATTGAGTGTTCCTTAGACCCAGATCTAATTTCACTTACAAAAACACATTCACACCAGCATTTCTTGACATGTCCAGCAGAACGAGAACAGTGGGAGCTATGTTTTTTTCGAACAACAAAGTACTGTCTGGAATTCTACAATTGTTTCAGGATGTTCACGAGTTTAGATCCCTTTATTTATTGTAAACAACTTTGAGATGTTTATTTTTTATAAATGCATTGCAAGTTTGTGACAAAGTATGTTATTACTTTGGCAAACTAGTAATAGTTTGTTTCGTGAGAAGCTAATCTGGATAAGACGCCAACGTGAATTGCTCTATTGACTGACAAATTTTTTTTTAATTTTTAACAAATATTACAAGAGCTATGACACATATTTTAAAAGGTAATTCACAGTAAAATGTAAGAAAATGATTGATCGCCTTTCAGTTTCATTTTACACAACCCACATCGGTGCCATCTAAAGGTAAAAAGAAGGGATAACTTTTGAAAGTACAAGACCTGTGATACGGTTTGTGTTTTTCAATGTTCTAGCACACAAAAGCACAATGCAACAAAAGTACTTGGAACAGTGTTTTGTTACCTTGTCTTTGCTTTTTTGGGTATTTATAAATTTTTGATTAATATAAATTATAAAACATTAAAATGCTTCATTCTGTTTGTTTAAAAATGTGCAGTAAAACCCTTAGAAGTCTGGGGACTTTTATTTTGTAAAAATTTTATAAATCACCTTTAAACCATTTTTTGTACAATGCTTTATATCATTTTTTTAGTACGACCCCTTTTTTATTTTATTTTTTTTATTATATTACACAATAATTCCACAATAAACCTACCAAGCCTACCTTTTTACAAAGGTAGTAGTACAGAGTAGTAAATTAGTAGTAAAATGATTTTTTTAGTACAAAAATCTATTCTTTAAAACAAACACATTTTTTTATGTTTTATAACAAAATAAAAATTCATAAATCCTTACATAAAAGCAAAGACAGGGTGAGAACTATGTGAAAAATTTGAATTACCTGTTTAAACTAAAATTAAACAATAGGTGGGTTGGGTCATTCCTGCTTAATTTTAAAAAAGATTAAACAACATTTACAGAATATTTTAAAACACCTTGATTCTAAGCCTTTTTGGAGAATTAAACCAAATTATCTACCGGTAATTAATATATTTAAATTAGTAAATAACCAAGTGTTACCACCTCTTTGCTTGGGTTTAGTTGGAGACTGTGCAGACTCAGGTGCGCGAGAGCAATGAAGCCCTGAGAGGAGCTCACAGTGAACTCACGGAGAGGCAGCGCTTTATGCAGACCCTGGAAGTGGAACTGGAGAGCCTTCACAAACAGGTAAGAACCAGGCACTGGGAACCTTTTAGCGACCGCTTCTGAACTTTTAAAGCCACGGCCAGTGTGGGTAAAATTACAGCTAAGCACTGGAAAGTAAAACCTTGGCCTTTATGTCGAGGCTTTTTAAATGACCCAGGTCATAAATGCTCCCTCACATACTTTCAGTCAAAAGTGAGCGGCAGGAAGCAGAGGCAAGATACATGTTGGATTATTTCTGTAAAAAAAGGGGTCAGTCAAAATCCTACTAAAAGCAAAAGGGTTTTGGTAGCTTTTCCCACAGATACTGGTTTGATTGTGTATGTGTTTACTATCAACATAGTGTTTGTTTCATAGTAGAATATTTGCTTTTAATGTTTGCACCGTGACAGCGTCCTTCAACAGACATCCCACATGCTGTCCCTATATGCGTCAGAACATAAAAAGAAAAACTCAACCCATTCAACTCACATTGGGGTGCATCGTAGACTGGATTCCTGTCAGCCCTGATATTGGTTGTTTCTGTCATGGTCATATTTAATGTTTCTTGTATTTAATGGTGGTTGCATGGCATGCATAGCATCTCTATCCCATCCTGTTTTTCATGTGATTTTTTTTTCACCTACCTTTTTTATTGAGCACATGGCTGTCATATATCCATTTGCCATGTGCTCTTCTTGTTTTGATTCATTTGGCTTTATAATCAATGTGATATTTAACTGCGACCCCTAGTGTTTTTGGTTGTTCCTTCAACTTTAGATGTTAATGTTTTTTTTGTTGAGCACATGGCTGTCATATGTCCATTTGACATGTGCTATCCTGTCTAGTGTCTCTGCCCTCTTGTTGCTACATTATTTGTTCCTTTGTTTGCTCTCTCTTGTTCTGGTTCATTTGGTTATATAGTCATTGTGATATTTGACTGTGATTTCCAGTGTTTTGGTTCTTCCTTTAACTTAAGATGTTAATCCCTTATTTTGTTGAGCTTATGGCTGTCATATAGCAACCAGACTGTTTACCAATTTTGCAATTCTCTATCTCTAACATAGAGAGATGGAGTTGCTTTATTTTACTCGTACTGAAATGAGGAACGGTCTATTATATTACCGCCCCCTTTATAGCAACCAGGCTGGTTAACATAGCAACCAATTTGGCATATCTTTATCTCAGCTTAGGAAAGTCATAGCAACACTGGGGTTACTTTATTTTACCTGTATTGACATGGAGAATATTATCTTAGGGCACTGATCCTTTCATAGCAACCACACTTTACCATAGCAACCAATTTGGCATATCTCTATCTCAGCTTGTGAAAGTCATAGAGACATGGGAGTTGGTTCTTTTTAATCAAATTGTCGCAACCCACATTAGTCCAGCAGAACTCTGTGACCTGGCACAGGAAGAAACTGATCAAGAGAAGAAATTAATGGTGGATGTTACACAGAGGTAAACTGTTAATTTGGAAAGCTTGTCGCAAAGGCAAATCCCATTTACATTGTTTTGGAGTGTTTTCAGTTGGGGATGCACCATTGATAAAATGAAGTGGACATGCAAAAAAGGTCCCAGAGCTGTTTGAACTTCATTATAAAAATGCTGACATCCAAAAGATCCCCACAAGTCAATATCTAATGGAAATTCGCGTGTCATATGGTTGCTAAACTTAACTTATAGAAGGATAAACCAAGACTTTGTGAATCTTTCTTACATAGGTGGCAGCTCTGGAGGGGAACCTGGGTGAGACGGGGCAGAAGTACACCCTGGAGATGGAACGCCTGCAAGCCACCCTGGCCCAGTTGGAGGAAAACCTCTCACAACTCCGTCTGGACATGCAGCGCAACAAAACCGACTACGAGCAGCTGCTGCGCATCAAGCAGAACCTGGAGATGGAGATCGCCACCTACAGGCGGCTCTTGGAGGGAGAGGAAATGTGAGTGTCCGCTTCCACACAAATGCATTTTCTCGGCAATGCCTCGACACTTAAAACTGTGTCTGGGATGTCTGTTTTGTTTACAGTTTGTCATGTTTCTGGTCTAATTCACAGGGTTAAGGAGATTCCTCCGCCACCCAAGAGTGAGTTCTCAACCATTCTCAATGTGTCACATCTGCACGCTACAATCACTAAACCAAATATGCACAAACTCATCTTGTGTTCAACAAAAATGTGAAAAAATAATAGCTCTGTGGAACCAAAAGATGTTTTCTTATACTTCTGCATTTTTATATTAGATTTTTACAGTGTATTACATTGCAATATAACATATAATATAGATTTGATACTTAATCTTTAGAAAATTGTGTACATTCTTACTTTTTTCTCTGGTGATAGCTCAAGCCTGCCAGGAAACAAATGTATTTTACATTTTCCCCATTGTATAACTGCTCCCATTAAACCAGTGCATAGTGGAAAGCCTCTCTCCACAAACCCTTTGCAGCTTTCTTTGATCAAACTCTACCCCTAAAGCAATCCATCTGATTGTTTTGTCCATTTTCACAGAAATCTGAGAACGATGAGTTTTTCTGTGTCTGCTCTCAAATGATGCCATTGTGACACAATGTGCTGTGTGACCAAACATTTCCAGTGACCTTTCTGCTTTGATTTCTTTTTCATGTTGCATTATTTCTGTTTGTGATGTCAGTTCTCTGTAATATCTTCTCAATGTTTCTGTTTTACTGTCATATTTATAAGAGTTTGGTTTGAAAACACTACAAAACGGAATTGAAAGGGTGCATGAAATCTACACTTTGATTTTATGTTCCCACAAAATGCCAGATATTTTTACATCATTTGACATAGACATATTTTTCAATAGACATTTTTCACATAAAGTTGAAATTTTGCTATTTTTACTGGAAAATGAACACAAATTTGACAAAAAATAATGAGTAAAAAAGTCCCAAATGTTCACATCCTATTGGAGCACCGCTAGCTTAAAAAAATGAATTAAACTCATTAATTAATGTGCAGCTTAAAAGCAATATTTCTGTGCAATATTAATTATTATGACTGAACCAAAGACTTTACAGAGTCTTTAGCAAATATTTGGTTTACAGTTTGCTTGGCAAGCTTTTCTCTTCGGTGAGCAGCAGGAGATCGATATCTTTCCAGCATCTGAATTTCTCTAATTTTATAGAAAACTGTTTAATAGATTTATGGCTTTTTGCAAGGAATAAGAGCTGGTTCTTGTCATATTTTGAGAAAGCAATATTCAAGTGAAATATAAACCGTGAGAGGGTTTTGAATAGAAACTGAAAGTGAGGTAAATGTTTGGGGGTAACTCAATTGTTTTAATCGCCGTTTATCGTGTTTTGGAACCAAACTCTTGATTTCTAGTCATTTTTGCTGACAGATTTAGTCAGAATTAGCGCTCATTTACTAGAAAACAAGTCTTTTAAAATAAAGCATAAACAACAAACATATGTGTTGAAGTTTATGAATAATTTGGCAATAATTACGTGTTGTTTGATTTTTCGAACTGTATATAAACACAATAGTATTCCACATTTATCACATTTTACTCATTTTCCTTCTCCCCGTGAGATAATTCTCCACAATGAGAAAAAAAGTTTTTACATTTTTCTAGATTTAATCAGCTCCTCTATGGGTCTAGAACCTTTAGCGTAGCTTAGCATTGAATCCAATCAGACCAAAACGGTTCTTAAACTCAATTTCGTCCACACAAACATGTTTTTTTAGAAGGGCAGGGCAAGGGGATTACCTCAGTGCTGCCACCTACTGGATCGGCATGCACTTTACAGACGTTTTTGGGGCATTTTTGCTTTTACAAGTGGATTGAGCTCTCCAAATTGTGCTTATGTGAATGCTATTAAAAAAGCGAAGTAAGAATAGCAAAATATGTGTTTAAAAAAATACCCATGTTCAAGCTGAAACTAATTTAGATTTACATTGTGTTGTAAGACCAGTGGAAATAATAATAAGATGGAAACTATTGAAAGATTGGAAACTATATCGAACTTTTATACTATTGAGATTCATTCATTTAATTTATTAACCGGATCTGAAGAACAGCTGATTAGTTTTAAAACGGTAAAAATCTTTGCAGAATGAGCATATGTAAATTAAATGGAATCCAGATTAATTCAATTGATATGTTCACAGAAAACATATTAAATATGCAGTTAATGTCTACCATTAATATTTGTCCAATTAGGGTACTACATCCCTCTACATGCTACATTAGAATTACACTGGTGTTGCATCATGGGATCTAGAAATGTAGATGCTATACATACTTAAAATTCCCTTCGGAAGTAAGTGGACATTCGGGTACTTCTCACTGATTTTTGTATTTGCTTGTCTCGCTCTCTCACTGATGTCATTATAGCCAGCACTGTTGACCACAGTATGAAAAACACACATACAAAAATTGTTTTAAGTTCAGCCATGAGCTGCACTCTTACCAATGTCCACTCAATTTCTAAAGTGATGTCTGTTATTGGAATGTCTGTATTGTTTCTTTGATGTACGAAGAAACTCGAGTGCCTTAAGCTGAAATGGAAATAATACAAAGAGACAAAAACAGATGTAAATGAAGCAGCAGGAAGCTGGCACAGCATTGCTTTTTGGTCATGTTTAATAAGTAATTTTAAACAGTTGCTTTTAATTCTTAGAATCTGTCATGTTTTTTTTTCTTGATTGAAATTTGAGCGTAAACCCTTTGCATGTAAATGTGATTGAGTCAAAGCAACGTTAAATTTTTTTATTATTAGGGCTCAAGCACCAAGTTATTGGCTATTCTTAGGGTTTTTTCCTCTATTATACAATAACAATAATAATTATTATTAATAGAGCTCGTTTAACCCTGTCGAAAATGCTCAGAGTATTGTTATTTGTGTTTTTTGATGCCATTGTAAGGGTCTAAACATGTTCTAAAAGTCACAGAATTTCACACATAGGTCAGAACTGGTGAAAGCAGACTGTGGCCTCTGTAGCACCCCCTAACACGTGTTAGCTTTTAAGTGATATAAATTGCATTTCCAAAATTGAAAGGAAGTTTCGCAAAAACCTCTAAAAAGTACATTTTTGCCATGACATTCGTTAAATTGCGAAGCTTTTTTGAGTTTGATAAACTATGTGCACGTTGGTCGTTGAAAGTTAGAATTTCGCCATAAACAGGAAGTTATTAAAAACTCAGCCATGCAATTTCTGATCTGGTAAAAATGTTCTATGCATGGTAAAGACATGTTTGAAGAAATCGCAACCCATAGTGTCAGTTATAGTGCCACCTAGTGGCAACAGGGAATATCCAATTTTCTGCTGTTTCATACTGCTGTTTAAAACTGTGTTTGAAGGACATGTTTGAATTTTCTAACACTTATCTAAGGGACCAAAACCTATAAAAAAAGTCAATTGAGGCAAGTTTTCAAAACCAACGGAAAACAATTATTTTGAATTTTCTTGTAAAATGTAATACAATTCCAAACCTTGTACTTTAATGAACTGCTCCCAGAGATTTCATGTAGTCACCATGCATCTTTTGCAGTCTCGTTTAAGGCTTCTGGGATGGTAAATTGCGAAGCTTGTTAGACTTAATTGAAGTCAAGTTCTTGCTGGGTGGTCTGCTGAATTTCGAAGTTTCGTAAAGAAGCCGGAGGTTGTCAGAACTCGGCTGTTCAATGTCTGGGATCAAACCTGCCAATTGTGTCGGGAATCTACCTCTATATTGTAAACTTTGGTGCCAGTTCGACAACTTATTTTTTGGTTTTCGTTTTTAATTTGCCAGAATTTTTTCAAAAATCTGCTACCGGTAATTTAAGATTGGGCTGAGGTGCTTAAGCCCTTTGATCTCTGCTTGCAGCTTTGATTCTCTTTTAAATCTGGTCTTCAAATAAAAAAAAAGTTGGTGATTTTGGAGATTCCTGTTCAGATTTATTTGTTTAGCAAAATAGTTTATTTCAAAGTAATATCAATGGTTCAAAGCATGGTGAACAGATGGCCCGCATGCAACAGTTTCACCTCAAAAATTTGGAGACCCCTTCTTTTGTGCATGATATGATCTGGTATGATTAATTAGGTATAATTATGCATCTACACATGAAATATTTAAAAAACTAAAATTGTACAGGTTTGGTGTCAGTTATCGGCCCATTGAATAATAAAATAAGCAAAAAAAACCCATTTAATTAAAACAAACACTATTAATAGAGTCACATTAATCTTAAAGCAGTCGTATCCTTGTCAAACTGATGATTTTAGTGATGGAAGAGCAACATGAGTTTATGATATTTCATCATTTCTGAGGGTGTTTGCAAGCATTGAGCAAACACTCATCAGATCCCAGTCTCCAACTCCGGAATGTTCTGGAACACAGTTTGTCTTCTCACTTGAGCTCCATACTGAAAACGAATGCAAAACAGAGCAGCCAGTGTCTGTTAGCTTTAGAAGAATGTGACGTATCGCTAACATCTCTCCATCTCTTTCTTTCAGAGGAGCCTGACGTTCGGACCCGTAAGATAGTGAAGGTGGTAACGCAAACCATGATCAATGGCAAAGTGGTGGACGAATCCAGTGAGGTCGAACAGATTGAGGAGACAAAGAAGTAAAAGAAGGCCAAGACAGTCTGTGTGATTCTCTCCATAAAAGCCTCCATTGTTCTTTTGGGAGCCGCATTACCTTTGGGCCCCACCGGGTCCTTGATTTTCCTTTCATTCCCAGTCTTTCAAAGAGATCGTCTTTCCTTTCTCAAGCCACAAAGGGCTGAAATTACTAGGAAAGCCATCAGATTTAGAGGTGAAACCAAAGAAGAAACAAGTGCTCTGTTATTGCTTCTAGGGACTTATCAGTATAAACTCTTTCTTCTTTCTGGAATATTCTGGTAGTGTAGGGTGAGGAAGAATTGATTGACTGTCCTTTTAACGTTTGCGTATCTGTAATTTGCTGAATTCTTATCTATAATAAAAATATTTCATGCTGTCTGAAGACGTTGTGATTTTTAAGGTCTCAAGTGCCATTCCAATCGACCAATCAAAGTTAAGGAGTTAGGTTTCGATTACATTGAGTGACCGTCTGGATTGGAGGCATGGGCCATTTTTGGGCAGTAAATAAAGTTAAATATGTTGTGTACCACATTATACTGGTTACCATCTCTGCCAAACTTGTGCCCCATTTGTTGCTGCCTAATTTACAAACAATTTTCAAATAAAAAGGAAGTGTTTAACAGTAAATGAACAAAAGAGAAACCCAATCAACTCAATATTTGGTGTATTCTTCTAGGTGCACTTGAAGGTTTGTAGATTGTTCTAAACTAACCAGAGATCTTCAGCGGTTGGTTGTAATGTGCCAGTGTGTGATCCTCGATGATGTTGAGATCAGGGCTCTGTGGAGACCGTGCCATCACCAAAACTCTTAATGACTTGAGGAATGTTTGGGATAGAGTCAATTTGAGGCCACATACACCTCAGCGTCTTCACTGGTTCTTTGCAGGTTTGAGGAGGATCTTCATTATTATTCATTTTATTTCTGCAAGTATTCTAAGTTTACAGCAACTTTTGCACAATGTTATGTCAAATTTTGGTCTTGTTTACTTCCAAAAAATGAGAAAAACTCATAGTAATACGGAACTTTTCCTGGATATTCTCTTGGAAGTCCAGGGTTGGCTCCTGCTGTTTCCATGTTTGATGACACATCAGTTCCATCTGTATTTTTTTCTGTAGTGAAGATTCTTTTGGACACGTAACCCGATTGGGTGCAGGCTTCCCACAAATGTTTTCATGGGAACATTTCATCAGTCTGTGAACTGTGCGAGTACAGAAACGTATAATGAGTGGGTGTGAAGAGCTAATAATACAGTGGCAAGCAGAGATTGCTGGTCCAAGCTCATATGTGAGATGAACATTAGAGGGCTCAGGACCAACTCTCTTTCTTTGATCTTATCTGAAAACAAGATTTGAACTAATTCATTATTATTATTATTGTTATTATTATTATTATTATTATTATTAAAAAGGCTTCTGTCATGTGTGAATTCCAGCAGACGATTAATCCTGGACTAGCTTCAAAAAAGATGGTGTTACACTATATGGAGGTGAGGTCTGAATATCGGCATAGCCAGCAATAAAAGGGCATCACAAATGTGTAATCGATTGGTTAAAGTCTGCACCGAGATGGGTTTACGGGGGTAGCATAGTCACCTATAGGTTTTAGCAGAAGTTGGGAAAAATCAG
Organism: Danionella cerebrum; assembly: GCA_007224835.1. NCBI lineage: Eukaryota > Metazoa > Chordata > Actinopteri > Cypriniformes > Danionidae > Danionella > Danionella cerebrum. The sequence goes on along the minus strand of SRMA01026790.1, from coordinate 149,645 downwards.
CCACTTTCTTGTTGGCTAAACGTCACTGTCAGAGAGTCAAAAATTGGCAAGGGGTTGAAAGGAGGCGAACCAGTGTGGGGCATGGGAGTTGTTAAGATGCTTGAGTGGTTTAAGGTTTAAACCTGAGACTAATCACGCCGACCGACAGACTGTTAGAAACTATAGGAAACAAATTTAAAACAGACAGCATGAACTTATAAATCAAAGATACGGAGTAACCATGTTCAACCGATGAAAGCTGAGACGAGATGATGCTCCAGAACAACACATCGATCACTACTGTCAATTAACAAACCACACCCTTAATTATGCTAACTTTAAAAGCCTAATACAGCTAAAACAAATAGGTATTAAAAACAGTGACGCATTCAGTGTTGTCTTTTAGAAACAAAAAAAAAAAAAACATGAGGCTGTGATGGACTCGCGACCTGTCCAGGGTGTACCCCCGACTTTCTCCCAATGTGCGCTGGAGATAGAATCTTGTCTTTATTGCCTTGGTCAGCGAAACAAGTTTCAAGGACTAGGAATTTTTTTTGGTGATGGTGCAAAATAAAGAACACATACTAAATAATAAATAAATAGGCACCGGCAGACCCCCGTGACCCCAACACGGGAATAAGCGGGTCAGAAAATGAATGAAAAAACGTGAGGACTTTAAAAATATTGTTTTCAGTAGTAAACTGGTCATCTTAAAATGGGAATCTGCTCACTTCTGGCCCCTGCCTCAAGCGGTCAGTCGAGGAATTACAGTTTCAGTCACTTCCTGTGATGCACCGATGGCTAAGTGACTGAAAAACGTGTCTTAATTTAGTTTCAAGTAATGCGTTATAATAATAAAAAAACATTCATTCTCTCACAGTCATTATTATCATTTTTATTTAACTTTTTTTTCAGCTGTAAATTAAACACCTTTAAGAGGGAATTTGCTCACTTCTGGGTCATGGATTGCAGTTTACATTAAGAGGCATACTAAAGGCATACATTTGTGCATTTTTAACTTTAGTTACTAGAATATATATTTGAAAAGACAAAAACACATTTTCAAAAGTGTCTCCCAGTCAAGGGTGGGCTCAACAGCTGCTACGTGATTACATCACACATGAAGAAGCACTATGTTAATACATTTAGAATTTTAAATTGTTGTTCCTGAAAGTATTTTTCAGTATTGTCGGTACAAACTAACAATATGCTTTTGTGAACGTCTGTTTGTATTGATATGCATGAGTAAGGAAGACATTTAGCTAAAATGAGCTAGCTGATTAAAAATGGCATGACTGTTAAGTGATCCGTGTTGATCAGTGAAGCAAATATAATTAAGAACCATGAAATAAAATCACTGACCATAACAAGTTTGTCAAGTAATGGAGTCAATTGGAAACATTAGCTATCATACATCTGTGAAAGGAGAGCTTTCATAGAAAACTGCTAATCGCGCTATAAAAGACAGTGCTCAACTTTATGGAAGACATTTCAGGGATCCGTTGATAATGCCCTGTCAAATAAAACACACATTAAGGACTGTAATCCACAAAAACCGCAAATTATTGCTGCTTGAGAGCCGTTAAACACTACTTGGGGTGTTAGCTCAACCGCTAAGATTAGCAGAGACCCAACAGTGTTATAAGAGCACAGTCTAGACGGATATGAGGGTAAACATTTATTTTATTGCTTCTGGAAATTGTAGGTCCACTCTGTAAATCCTTCTCAAATGCTAAGCAAAGGTCCAACAAAAACAACAGCGAGATATGAGATGAATTGGAGGCTAACCTTTCACAATTATGGAGCTTGATGACTGTCTATTATAAGTTAAATGACCATTTGAAGCATTTGCAGTTCCTCATGTGACTCCCTTTTGTTTCTAATTATTTTCACAGCCTTTCCACCGAATGGCTGCCATTTCTGTCCCTGGGACTGAATATGTATAAATAAACTGGCTTCATTAATATATTTTAATTCTAAGAAAAGTGTACTACATACTATTCATAGCTATAGCATTAAAAATATTGATAAAATCTAAATAAAACATAAAATAAAACACAAAAATTTAATGATTAAAAAACTTTATTATTTAAGGGTTAAACCCATCACCCTCTTGAAAAACTGTACTTTCAGCAGGGAGTTGCAGCACTTGGCTCTTTAGAAGGCCATGGGAAGAGCAAAGTTAAAATCTCTCAATTTCTTTTACATATTTGATGATTTTGTGATGATATTGAGCATTACTTAAAAATACCTGTTACTAAAATTATTTTAAAAATTTTTTTGTTTAAAAATACATGTTAATTGTTTAAAAATGCACATATTTGGAACTAAATTTGCAAACATCCCTCGTTCTATAATCATGTGCATCCTTGTGGCTATTAATTAGAAGCATTTAGTAAGATATATTTGCTAATTCTTTGCTAAAAACTCAGTTATGTTACTTATATAAAGCATAACAAGAGGGTCAGAAATCTAAGAAACGGCACCCATCTTTTGATTATGAAGGTATATAAAAAATATTTACATAAGTTATTTAATAAGGACCAATACCCATTTGGAATACTTACGTATCTATGCGATTGCAATCTATTTTTAAATAAATTAACCATTTTTAAAAGTCACAACAAACAAATGGTGCCTATTTGGTGGATTGGCTCTTCACATTCCTGAGGGGATTAAAAAGAGCTTAAGAAACCAGTCACTCCCTTGAACACACATTTAAAACTATAGTGTGCCTATAGACATGCCATCTCCTATAACCTGATGTTCTTTAACAAGAGAGAGATTATGCAGATTTGTTCTCGTGATTTCCCTATTGCATTGCTCATTATTCAAGCTAAGAAACAAATGCAAAGTAGTTCCTTAGCTGTGTACAGCCATAGATGACTTTGCTTGCACCAGGTGAGCCTTAGGTACTCAAAGAGAATGTATTCAGTGGTGGAGAAACAGAACCTTTCTATGTAATTATCTCTTGTCCAGCCCTGAAAGCCCCTACTCAGATAATAGTACATTGTAATGGAAATTCCATTCCCATTGAAAATTGCATAATAAGAGATATTTTTGATCTATGTACTAAGTTCTAACTCCAAATCCTGGATGGACAAAAGCATGTATGCCAAAGAGCACTGCATGTGTTCACTTTTAACTGAAATGTGCTTTATCCCATTTAACAGCATCAGGTGAACCACTGAGGCTCTGACATGAAAGAAAACGTTACTGATTAAAACATTTTGAAAGTGGGGATAAAGCACCCTCTAGTGTCTCAGGAAGGTTGTTCTCTACGGAAAGAATTTAATCGATTCCCGTTATTCAAGCATAGCATAGGATATGCTTTACTCAGCAATTACAGATATTTTATATTAACAAAACAGACATTTTTGATAACCAAAGGGGCCAAGAACATTACAGCATCCACATTATGTCATTTACACCCTGTGCATTTTTGCATTCACTTCAGTTTGTTAAGATACAACAGTTTTTGACAGAATGTACGGTGGCCGAGGAGTGCAAAACAATCACAATAACGAAAAAAAAAATCATTAAAACGTTTGAAAACAAAAGACACGTTTTAGAAACACAATAGTAAATATAATTAAATAATAATTAACACCACAACAATTCAGACAAATTCTAATATACGACGACAATTCAGAGAACTACCGGAAAAGGTAGGTATAGCTCGAAAATCTATTCTTCACGCTGATTGGGCAAAATCTTGGTCAGTCTCTGTATGAGGAGGTACGGTAGCCTAATCAAAAGTAATGTAGTAATGCTATCACGTTTCTCTTCTATTTGTAATTGATGCAAACTCAATTTTGTTCATTTGAACAATTTGTAAACACATCAAATATTTTCCTTTTATTCTATTTGTGTTTAACTATAAACAGATGTCCAATCAGTGCTATGCAAATTAACTTCCGGTTTGTGTAATTTCACATAGTGTTTTCTGTATTTCTCATGTTTTTGGAAGTGTTATACTGTTTTAGATTTTGTTGTTTTGTTTCTTGATTAGTTTATTTGTCCTAATACTTGTTGATGTTTTTTTTTGTTTTGCACTTTTCAAATTGCTCAAGGAATTCTTTTTCGAAAAGGTTGAAAACATTATTTAATATTGCAGAATCGTGCACACAAATAACAAGGTTTAATTTACAAAAGAACAATACAAAGTGTAGAAGGGTACAAATTACACTGATAAACCTGCAAAATCCAAATCCAAATATAGGGAAAACAAATTAATAATAATTAAACAACAATACAGTATGTTGAAAACATGTTGAAAGTGTTTTATGCACGTAGATTTTATCCACAAGATGGCACCAAAGCAGAGCCGGATGCTTTCATTTATTTTCTTTCACCTTCCAACACACAAATGCTGGCTGTTGGTCACGTGGGTTTGCCATGCCATCACAATGGGGAGATGACAGTGTATTTGGAAAGGAATCTACTCAATTTGAACTATTGGTCGTTCATGCTTTTGGACCTTGTGTTTTTTAAACTCACATTCTTGACTCTAAATGCACTTTCAAAAAAATTCAGCTATAAATATGCTGTCAAAAGAGATTGGGCTTATATGTATATATTGTTTGTACACATTTTTTTCTTATCAATAATTTTTTGCGACCTATTTCACGACAGGGACAGGCTATTTATTAATACATCATTCTTCCCCAAGGAAAATTCTGCATTGAAAGCGAAGGCGAACGTTTCCGATTCCCGAATTTAACCGAAGAGCAAGGAGGAGGCGCATGCGCAGTGAGAGCGGGGTTTGGTTTGTGTTTACAGCTGCTCTATCAGAGGCTACTCTCCAACGATGTAATGTCAAGCCTTTGCGGCTAAAACGGATTTTGTATGACCAGGTAGGATGTATGGCAGTTATGCATATTCACATGCCTTTTCTTTATTGAACACCGTACATTTAATTTCGAGGGATATTACATTTTTTTCGGGCGACAACTGAAAATATTTGTAGATTTGGATTTGATGCTAGCATGCTACAGAGTGTTAGCCGCTAAAGGCCGTGTTCTGTTCCCTGCTTCACTGCACGAAACCTCTAAATAACTGGTTTGTGCACAGCAAACCCTTATATTGCTTCTAGTTTTTACGAACGAAATTCCTACAATTCATGTGGGTTGTGCAGTGTTGTCTAATCGGTTTATAGATTACAATTCATTGACTTGGTCGACTCCTCAGCTTAGAAATGCATAATTTGCATTGACGTGCCTAGTTCTGGTTTTACCTAAACCAATTTTATGGTCACGTATTTATGGAACTAAGTTACTCTGTTTTTGTCCTTTAGATGTTTTATAATGCCACCCTGGAGGGGGATCAGTGATTCATTTCTCTGAATTGCATTAGTTCACACTTGTATTTGAATCGTAAACGTGTGATTTGTTTTTATTAAAATTGTATGTTAAAAGAAGCCCACCCCTTAAATACTTTGTAAATAAGTGTGTATGTAACTGAAAATTAGCCAGAACACACCAAAGCTCATTTTAAAGGTAAACATCCACCTTTAAGGAGATGTATTACCTCTAAATGAAAACTTTTAAATTAATACATGATCTTTTCTGAAACCCAACATAGTCTTGAGGACATAATACAGTAGTAACACACCTTTCATAAGGACAACATGTTTTAGACCATTTTATTGGTCACTTGAAATAATCCAGTTTTGCAAAATACGTGATTTGGGTTAAGTTTGTCTGTTTAATCCAAAAATGAATCAAATGTAGCAAAATTAAATCTTGAAATATTTAACTTTATGTCTAGTGAACTTGCCATCAATTTTGTATGTTTCTGGCTCATACTTGCAAGTACGGGTCACTGTGGCCAGTTTGATCGTGTGCAGCAGTCATTTTGTTTGTAATCTTAGTTTCCACTAGGAGTTGCTCCTGGCTTTGTTATGTGTCTTGTCTGAACTCCCGGATCTTGTACAGTTTTTTTGTTGCTGTTAGTCTTTTGTTGAATATGAAAGGAATGCACAATGCCTAAAGAAATTCCATTCCCATTGCTTTTATGAGTATCCCTAGTCAATAAACAAGCTCCGGCCTCAATGATTTGTTCCCAAGGCAGCTCTGTCAAGTTGCTCAAAGGCGTCTGCTATTAAATCACCATTGGATAACTCCTTTTAATGCTTTTTAATTCAATAACACACATTGGATCTCGAAGAGAAGTGGTAGACTGACTTGAGGGGGCTAAATAAGAGGAAAATGGTAAACCCGAACTCCTGTGTTGTCCATGTGTCTAACGTTACAATGACAGATGCTTCTGCTCTCTGGTGTATGCAAGACAGCTGGACTGTGTAGCCACACCCTGACAGAAGCCACATGTCTCCTTTTCGCTAACCGTTTCTACAAACGGTCACACTTTAATTTCATGGTTTAATTTCCTGCTGCTGTGTAATGTTGCTGAGCGGTTTTGTATGATCAATGAAGAGTGTAATGCAATTTTTTTTTTTTGTCGGGATGACCTGCCGGTTTACACACAAACAGCAAATAGCTCTGCATTTTGCTAACACTTTTTATTTTATAATATTAACAACTGATCCCAAACAGACTTTAATTATTTAGCTCCAAACATGTGTATTATATAAAACAAAGTGAATGGATGCTTAGTACATATACACTCTGCTCACGATACGATACATACCGCGAAATTATGTTTACAATACGATGTGCATTACGACATTTTACAAAATTTTCTTTAATCGACTATTGGAACTGTATATTCAATGAACCATCATTTCGAATAAAATGGAATTTAAAAAGTTTTGAGACCACAAAGCTAAGAAAGCTAGAGTCTAGTTTGATTTGTATGAGAGCATTTGATACCATCCATCCACTAGGGGGCAGTGTGAATATTTTTGCATTGTTTTTTTACTCTAAATAATAGAGAGAGCTTGAATTATCACCAATGTCATTTAAAATATGAATAAGGGTATTTGTTTCCTTGTAAATATTACTTAAAATAAAAATACAAGGTAAAGAAGTTGCAGAAGTGACTACAGTCACAATCATTCCATGAAGCAGATACACTCAATCGCCTAGACAATTTCTTACAGTAACTCCACGATATATATTATGTTATATATAATATTATATTATTGTTACACCCCTAAGCAAACAGCAAAAACGAATCATGTCCGATACTCCAGATTTAACTCAGACCTATTAAATCCGGTAAATGGTGTAAAGTTGTTTCAGAGTTTTGGAAGGATCATTGAACCCCGAATAAGAACTACAGAAACATTTGGAAATGTTCTTTGTTATTTTCTCGCACACAGTACTCCATGTATTTTAGATTAACACAGTTGACCTCTCTCTCTCTCTCTCTCTCTCTCTTTTTTCACACAATGTTTTTCACTTTGCCTGCATCTGTGACAACAGTCTTTAGCTTTCCTGTCCACCTTTTTCATGTAGGACACCGACAAACTCAAAGCAGCTTGTTTATAGTTAAACTGAGTAGAGTTAATTAACACTAAATTAATTCAATTAATCTGCTTATAGTCATGCATACGTTTCTTTCTTTTTAATAGTAACATATTCCTTCAGTTGTCCTGCCCTTCCAGTATCTAATCTCTTTGTTTTCTGTTACCAATCTAGCTTTCCGTTTTGCCCCTTTAGTCTAAAACTAGCTCTTTGAGTGTCGCTCTTTATTCCTTAGGCAAAAGCAGACAGGCTATCCTTTATACCAGCAAGAGAACAGGGAGCCAGTGTGAGAAAGCTTCCTGTGTGTCTGCTCAACACAAATCCATGCAGGCATCGGTGATCAAGGATAAGGATAGAGACACTCCTTTTTATTATTCACTAGCACAATACGCAAGACTTGTCCGAGCACTTCTGATTACCAGCAAATAAAGCTAGTTGTACTTCAAAAGCAAATAATGCAAATGCAAGTTTGTTGAGGCCGATGCAATTTGTTTAAACTGAGCACGTAATCTGTTGTAGTTCTACAAACAGAACCTGAATTACCAAATGTCTGGCCGGGAACCATTTGACCCTTTGTCGATGTTTATGGCATTTGGGTGTTTTTATACATCAAAATTTGAGATTAGGAGCCTCTCTTATAAGATTTGTTACCCTTTCACAAGTATTTTGATAGTTATTCTGTCTCTTTGTTGAAATAAATCTTACTTAAAAGTTTATTGAGTATGATTAAGAGTTTATCTTAAATGTTTGCTTCGATATGGGTACTGTAGTGTTGCATTCTTGCGAATATGGTGTAAAATGGACAGATAGATGTATTACAATGAAAACCTGTCTGATTCACTTATTAAAGTTTAAAACATTGATATTTTAAATGTAAAAAAGTATAACCCACGCGCTGCGAAATTGCTTTTTATTTTACATACATTTTAGATTATTTCCTACTTTTTTTTCTTAAAGTACGATTTTAAGAAATAATTTCAAAAATAGAGCTGAGCAAGCACTATTAGCAATTTATGGTAGAAATATTTTTTTTGTATTTAACTTTTAAACAAAACGGCAAAATACACCTAAATGATTGAACAGTTTGTTGGCTAACTTTAAATAATCTAGCAATCTGTGGGTTGTTATTGCATATCGTCTTAACAAAGACATGACCAGAAGCACTTCTGAGCAGCTTTATCTCATTGGGTTTCACAGCAAAACTAAAATACCACCAATAGCGTAACTTAATGCATTGTTCTATGCAAAATCATTCTGAGAAATGGTTCGTGGCATAACTCCCTGCCCTTTTCCACATGATTAACACATTGGAGCAAACATATCAAAACACCTTAAAGTGCATTGATGATGTCATCAAAATCAGAACCTGTCGTGATGCCATATTTTGACTAGTGCAGTGAAAACAAATGGAAAAGCTGCGAGAGAAACTGTGTGTATTAAAACACCCACATCCCCTACAGTTGAGAGTTACTTAGTATTCTGTAATAACATATGCCTTTAAAAATATATAATTACACTTTTTTTTTTTTCAAATACAAGAAATTGTCGTATACAGACTGTAACCTGAACCATTTACTTTTCCCAAAGCAACAAACCCCAACTCTGTTTTAATGTCCGGCAAAAATAATATGTTTATAATTACATCAATTGAATTATTTTTCTGTATCACAATATCTGCAGCTGTTTGATTGTGCTCCCACTGCTAACAATGATCACCAGAGACCATAATTTACAAGTCGAGAATGTTCTGCGTAATCCTGTTCTTTGAATCACAGACACTGCTTTTTCTTTGAAATAAAATCACCTCCCATTTCCCTGCCTTTCCCCTCAGTGTGGAAGTCTCCGGCTAAGTCCCATGATTTTTGTGACTCTTTAAATTTACAATATTTGTAAACTGTAAAAGTAGTGAAAGATTGATTCTGGTGAAACTACTGCTTTCTCCATCTCTATATCTCCTTGTTCTATAGCAGTGTTATTGTCTGCCACTGATTGGACGTTTGTTTTCGGCTCGGTTCAGGTTATTCTTTGACGTTTCCTCTGTGTGGTGAAATAGCACAGCTGCTTTTGTTTATGTTCATCTTTGAAACGGCACAGCTCCGTTATTGCCACCCATAATATCCAAATATAGTTCAGGCTCAGTGCTCTCTCAGCTCGTCTAGGAACAATCAGTTCTATTAAACAACTTCATTCTTTTGTGTTTTCCAAAACAGAGTTGTGTATTTGGAAAGTGGTTCAGTTTCCAGCAAATCCTTATTTGACTGTTGCCGAGGCGATGATGAGATAATTTGCATGTTGTGTCTGGCTCATTTACAGCAGAATACTGTCCCCTTATCAACTTAAATCCTGGGCTGCAAAGCTGGGAATGCTGATAAAGATGTTTGTAATGGCAGAAGAACACTTAGAATGTTCAGGAATTAACATCCTTTCATTAATCACTCATTTGAACGCAGTAAACTTTGTGCATATCACAAAAATTTGGTATATTTTTGAAATTCGGAAGGTTCTTTAAAATATATTTTTTATTTTTTTCTGTTTAATTGTTCATCCGTCACGGATTATAAAAATGGCAAGCTCCTCTTGCAGGACTAGAACTTATCAATTAAGTGTCTTGCATATTATTTCAATTTTAATAATCAATAATTTTGATTACTGTGCAAAAAGTACAGACTAAAATGATATTTACATTAGGGGTGTAACGGTTCACGGTATGTATTGAACCGTTTCGGTACGGCCTGTTCGGTTCGGGACACTTGCGTACTGTTTCGGTATTCGGTACTTGTATTAAATAATATAAATGTATTATTAGCGCGATATTAAGCGCAGCGGAACCATGTTCCTAGGCGAGTTTCCGCACGGACGCTATTGAGGGACGTGCAGCTGTACTGTGCGACACTCAATAGCGTCCGTGCGGAAAATCGCCTTTGGCTTCTCTGTTAAAATACATAACGGGGATAGACGAGTGGATAAATTTAAAGTTGTATGCCGACATTGTTCCACGGAGATCGGGCAGGCAACACATTTTCTACTGCTGGAGATATCGTCACTGCAACCAGATCTGTGCTCTCTTCAGAAAATGTGGATAGGTTAATCTTTTTAGCCAAAAACTTAAAACTTGAATAGTTAGTTTTGTTGATATATAAGCTGAAGCTGTTGCTAGTGTTAAAAGTTTTCAGGTCATAACTAGTTGCAGTATTTCATTTTTTATTTAATAAAATGTGTTTTTCTTTATAAAGAGTGCAATTTATTTAAAATATCACCCAAATGTGTCACTTTTATTTATTTTATGCAAGAATTCTATTGTGTATTGGCAGCTTTTCAAAATAAAGATTATGTAAGTTTTTATTTTTTGTACCGAACCGAATGAACCGAACCGAGCTCTCCAAGACACTGTACCGAACCGAATACAATTTTAGCGTACCGTTACACCCCTAATTTGCATGATAGTTTCCTGCCATTAAGTATGAAATCTTACACCTGAAAATATGGAACCGTACACTTTACAACAAATGAAAAATATTTATTTATTTCATATATTTATATTTATCAACATATCATATAAGAGTTCTAGTAAAAATGTACTGAATGATTTTTTTTTTTAAGAAATACATTTTTAAGGCTTTTCTCTTTTCTTTTCTGATATAAATGAACCAAAAAGTGTTTTGGGGTTCAAATATCTTCGTTTTAAATTTATTTGTTGATTTCTTAAATTTTTTTTTTGGGGGGGGGGGACTTTGAATTTGTAAAAATGTCTTTTTGCATGTTATCTTTTAGCAATCATTTTATTTCCCCCCTCACCCTTATAACAATCTTGATTCTGCTTTTTATGTTTGAGTTTATTTTGTGTTCTTGCTGCAACCTGTTTGTCGTGCAAAAAAAAAAAAAATCCAGCAAACTCACAAGCCTCTTTTTTCTGGTTCGTTGTTTCACAGTTTTTCGTCTCTTTGTTTTTCAGGTATTTCGCTCAGTAATCTTCCATTCATGGTTGCACCCGGCTTGATTTAGCAGTCATGGATGACAAGGCCTCGGTGGGGAAAATCAGCGTGTCCTCAGACTCCGTGTCCACACTCAACAGTGAGGACTTTGTGCTGGTTTCTCGCCTGGGCGACGAGACCCCGTCCACTAATAATGGTAGTGATGATGAAAAGACAGGATTGAAGGTAAGAGTTGAAAGGATCTTGTTCTTTAGTTGGGTGGGGATTCTTCAATTCAAGGCTTTTGATCAGGGTCATTTGGAAAGTTTCTGTGCTCCTTAAGTTTTAAAAAGAGTAAGCACATGATATTTGGAAAGGAAACTGAATTTTCAAATAAATATCCAGTTGGTTATGATCTACATTCTGTAAATAAACATAATACTCTGCCATATTCTGTACTTCAGGATAAAATCCACAATCACGCCTAGCTGCTGGCTTTTTGTTCACTCAAGGAACTTTAGGGGGTATCCTTCGATCGAAGAATCTCCCCCAGCAAGCAAAACATTTCATCCGCTTATGAGATGTTTCATCGAGATTCCATTTCAAATTTGCTTCTTCTGCTTGGGCTTTGAGTCCGTTTCCTGTCTCATGTCACATCTTGATTTTTATTCAGTTTGAACCACGTTCTTCTTTCTGCAAACCACCATTCCATTGATTCTGTGGTGTGTTTGTCAATTTATCACATCATCGACAATTATTTGAGTGTATTATCATGGATCCTCGAACAATATTTAGCCAACCCCACTCCAGTTCTTTCATGGTGAAAGCTCATTACAACACTTTCTGCATTCCACTTTTATTGGTTGGCTTGTGAAATATCTCACATTTCTTTATAAATTGTTGTCATTTCTTCCCATGCATCAAAAATGAACATTTGTTAAATGAAAAGGTTGCATATGGTGTCGCCAAAAGCCTATTCATGAGATACTTGTGAGTTTCAAGCATGCAAAGGTTAAAATTGAGGGGGAAGGTGGAGGGGTACTTTCTACAGATTGTAGAAGTCAAAGCGGACTCTACGTTTAACGCGCACACCATCCATCTTTATGGTGTTTGAGAGAATTTTTTTGCACCATTTATGATAAAATTAGATTTTAACAAGAATTTGAGGCTGTCAACAAATTTTGGCACTAACGGAGTAGCAATCTTCACAAAGTCAGCAAAGTATAAATGTCAGGAAATTCAATCTGGCCAATTCTCCATGTTCACTGATTGCTAGGTAATGAACAAGTCCATTTTTTTTTTACTTATGCATACAATATTCTGAATAGTTCACGGTTTATGCTGTCATTTTGTCGCTAATTTTGCTGCTCACCCTCTATTTAAAAGTTTGTTTATTTGAAGAATGCAAGCAAGAATGGTAAAATTTTTTTTAGTTAAACCTTAATTTCACCATAAATTTGATAGAGTAAGCAGAAAAGCACACAACAGATTTATAAAATAAACCACGAAGATTTGGCCGTTGAAGTACTTCAAGTAATAAATAAACGATAGCTGGAGGATTATTGGCATGAAGTGCTTTCTTTCACCACAAGAGGGCGCCATTACATCTCTCACCATTCGCCCTCATTTAACCCATTCTCTGTCCCAATCTCTGGGCATCTCTTAAACACTCTGTTTGTCACACAGGTGATTTCTGAGGAAGGGGTCAGCTTTAAGGTCAGTCTTAATCTTTTCCTTTCTCTTCCTCTGTGGTGAACCTATTGTCTCTGTGCCTTGTGTCTGATTGGCTGAACAGTGTGATTGGCACCTTCATTCCCCAACACAGCTGCTCGGTGTGGGTTATAATGGGGCATTGGCATTGTGATTGTGCTCAGTAGAATGTTTGTTTCTAGGCTGCTGTACAGTGTTTGGTACTTTCACCGTTGCCTCCAAAAGAAATACCTTAATACCTTAATTTTATTTTTAATCAAGTGCATTCTGTCTTTAGTTACAGGGTTTTTAAAGTCTTCTGACGCGTCACGTGACCAAACGTCTCTGTTGGTTCAAATCACTTCCTCCATCTGCTAACAACCTAAAGCAGAATTAGCTGTGTATTTTTTTTTTCCTCAGCGATACCGTCTGTGCATTTTGCAGACCAAGATTCTAAGATCTGACTCAGCAGATGATCGTAAAGTACATGAATACAACATTTCAGACTTTCCATGACGACACTCACACTAGTGGTCTCACCATTGCTTTCTTTGTAGCCCTTAGTTACAATACCCCCCCACAGTCCCATGCCCTGCTTCTATATGCAGCTGTGTACATTTGCAGAAGAGTCTATTCCATCGAAGCTTTTATCTGTCTGCATTGGATCACAATTAGTTTGTTTTGGTGACTCTGAAACTCTTCGTATCTGGTTCTTCAAAGCACCCATGTACGGATCTTTGAAAATGTTCATGCAGTGTGTAACATGGCTCCAAGGTTATCTAAATATGCTTTGTGTATCTAGATTTAAAAAAGTTCACTCACTGTTCCATGGACACCTCAGAAGAAACGCTAGCCTTTTCCGCTTTTCTACCAAATGTTGGTAATTAAACGACTCAGGTTTGGTATGTCTTAGCTCAACTCGCCGAGGGTCTCCTTGGTGCAGATGGGCACGCCATTGGAGTTCTGCTTGGTGACATCAAAGCAAGTGCGCAGTCTTTTGGAAAACGTTCTGCAATCAGAGAAAAGAAGGTCTGCACCTCCTCATTTGTCGATGGTCGTCATTTTTATTTTGAAGCAGTGGTGTCAGTTCCTGGAATTCTGGAGCCCTGCACATGGTGTACTTCCAACTCTGCTCAGAGAGACCTAGACCTGAAGCTTGCAAACCATCCTAGGGAAATGAGGCGTGGTCAGCCATGAATTAATGAGATAGCATGGGCTAATTTGCATAATAATAGAAGTTCATAAACTACTGCTCATTCTCTCACTCCTGAAATTCATAGGCAGAGAGCGTTTGAGCAATGTAGAAGGAAGGATCACTCTGATGATTCTTGACTTTAATTAAGGTCTCTAGTGATCATTGTTAGCAGTTGGAGCACAATCAAACAGCTTCAGCGAGTATCTGCAGCTCCAACAATAAGGAGTTTGGAAAAATACTCATTTTGAAGAAAAATGTGTATTTTAAAACAATGAAAGTGCTTTTTAACTTCTTTTCATTCTCATAACGCAAACCATGCAAACTGCTTAACTGAGATGAAAAAAAGCATAGACCAGATTTGGGCTCTTGGTTGGTTGCCTGTATATTTTAGAGTTTATTTTCATTTAAGATATCGAACAGTCTATCATCAGAATATCTAATATCAGAACATGTTAGTGCCATGCATCAGACCAAAGTCGAGTTTGGTAAATATTCCTTGGGGGATATGGTCCTTTCAAACGATCAGTTTAAAATGCTCAGTTCAGAGTATGTTTGAAATTCCGGCAAAATATTTACTTTTTTTTAACCCTCCTGAAAGTCTTCCAGTAGTGTCCAGCCCTTGCTCCGTACATGTTGCTTCTCAGATGAGTCATGGACCTTCTACAATGAAGGGTTTCCCTCATTTCTGTGTTCTCAGATTGTGGGGAACGGCAGTGAGCAGCAGTTACAGCAGGAGCTTGAAGATGTGCTGATGGACCCTTCTGTAGCTGAACTGGTGGGTGAAACAGACCCTCGGGAGGGAGATGGTCATGGTTACCCTACTACAGCTGTGCCACCGAGAGCTGGATTGATTCCACCTAAGCTTGAGATTGTGCTACCTGTTCAGGGAGGACAGGAGAGTGAACTCAATGAGAGGTCCTACAGAGGTACAAACACTTTTGTTCAACATTACTTGCTCTTCTGTAAAATTGGAATCTTAAAAGGTTCATGAACTGAGAAAACGAAAAGCTTTTAAGTTTATAACTAATGGAACAAATAATGCTCGTTACCTAAAGCTCCCCTGTCACTCTTGCTAACGCTTTCAGCTAAATACGTTTTTTAAGATTAGCATGAGGATTGTAAGAAGATGAATTGAAGGTAGAACAGTTATAGAACAAGATATCTGTTATATATAGTTATATATAGTATATATAGTTATAGAAGGTAGAACAAAATATCTGTTCTTGCTACAATCAGAGCCTATTCTAAAATAGGAGTGAGCCAGTGTTTGGAAGAACATTTCTTCTATATTTTTATCCAAAGCGACTTACATTTGAATGAACATATTTTTTTCTGTCAGTTCTTGCTTTCCCTGGGATAGAACAAGAACGTGTTTTTCCAAACACTGGATCGCTCAATGTTTTTTTTTTTTTTTTACCACCAAAGATTCATTAACAAGAATGGATTACTAGAAGATACTTTATTCTAGTTGAAAAGTTACAAAACATCTTTTCTTGCTACAATCAGGGTCCATACAATAGAAAGAGCGGGTTACAATTATCAAGCCAGTCTTTAGAAGAACACATTTGGAAAGGAGCGAGCCAGTGTTTGGAAGAACACGTCTGTTTTCAGTTTACCAAAGATTCAATAAAAAGCCAGGACATTTGAAAATAATTCTGCAACATACAAAGATCCACAAAAAGCTAGTTTTTCTTATTTCTAATTACTCAAACATATGCATTTACACTATCTCTCTCATTAATGTTTTCATATAACACGAGCATTGGGTAAGGAATTCATGCATATTCAAACCGTTCCAGTTAAAGAGAGCTTCCAAAGATTGAGGCACCTGTTCACTTACATAGTCAGAAGAAAATGTGTAAAAGTGAATTTATTCAAATCTTATTGTTGCTATATCCATATAATTAAGCGTCCATAAACATTACAACGAGAAAAATCCAAATTAGACAAATTTTTTTTGTCTAATTACTTGAACAGCTTTCAGAAAGTAATCTACAACATTTAAATCTGTTGAATATCATTCATATCTTAAGTAGCCCTTATTTTTCTGTTACAACGTGTGTTTCTTCTCGTCTCTGCCTGAAGATGAACCTGCAGACTTGAGTCCTGGTACCCCTGTCCCAGACGAGGACAGTGTGGTTTTCAGTAAGCTGACATATTTAGGCTGTGCATCCGTCAATGCCCCACGCAGTGAGGTGGAGGCCCTGCGTATGGTCAGCATCCTCCGCAGCCAGTGCCAGATGCCTCTGGACGTTACACTCTCCGTGCCTGGAGTCTCAGAGGGCACAGTCAGGTAGGCGAACTGCAGAAACCGCAAAAATGGCTTGAAACTGTGAGGTGATTGCCCATTAATTATGCCACACAATGCTCCTGGTTGTTTTAAAAGGCTGCTGGACCCTCAAAGCGGCACTGAAATTGCCAACTACCCCATTTACAAGATCCTGTTCTGTGTTCGCGGCCATGACGGCACACCAGAGAGCGACTGCT
This sequence comes from Danionella cerebrum, assembly GCA_007224835.1. Classification (NCBI taxonomy): domain Eukaryota; kingdom Metazoa; phylum Chordata; class Actinopteri; order Cypriniformes; family Danionidae; genus Danionella; species Danionella cerebrum. The sequence continues at coordinate 132,957 of SRMA01026790.1, read as the reverse complement.
TCGCTTTCACTGAGAGCCACTACAACACTGAGATCTTCCGAATCCACGTCTTCCGCTGTGAGATCCAGGAAGCGGTGAGAAAATGAAGAAAAGCCACTTGTTGGCTGTGGCATGCTTTCAACGATTAATAATTTTCTTCGAAATTGTCAAAAAACCAAGTGCTCCTTCAGAAAACAATTTGCTCAAATAAAACATCCCTGTAAAAAAAAATTAAAATATACATTTTTTTTACCGCTTTCCACCATTCACCCAGTCTCTCTATTTCTAAATACTCTGTTTTAACAGCATTTTCAAGACCGTTGAATGTATTGCTAGCTTGAGTCACTGTAACGCTACCCTACTTTTGGCTTTTACCGTTATGTGTTTGTAGGTCAGTCGGATACTCTACAGCTTTGCCACAGCTTTCCGCAGATCAGCCAATAAAGCACAATTGGCAGCCAAAGCCCCGCCTCTCACACCAGACAGCGATGTTTTCACATTTACCGTCAGCCTGGAGATCAAAGAGGATGATGGGAGGGGCACCTTTAGGTGAGTTGCTCCATTAAATTTCAGTGTATAATTTGGCGTTAGGAACTCTTCTGCCCTGTTTTGATGAAGGAAATGGTAAAAATAACCAAGTCCCTCCCTCTCATCATCTATTTCTGCTGCTCAAAGTGTCGACACTTGCTTCCTGCCATTTATCATGACTCGTGCCTTTGCTCTGCTCAAGATTATATTAACCCACCCCGGCTGCAGAATGGCACTTACATCGGTGGGATCAATAGAAAAAAAGAGTTGTATATTCAAAATAGAAGCAGGTTTGCTCAAACAGGCACTTTCCCTCACATCACCACCATTATTTCCAGTTAACTGTGGAGTAGAAATATATACAATTATAATTAGCAGCTGGTAATTCATATATGTTCATCACAGTGAGTGTGAATCTCCTCTTTATCTAAATTCCAAAAACAGATTTGTCAGAAATGCCCTGAAGCTCATGGGTTTTTCTATGGTGCATATGCAATTATCATGGTTGTAGAATAAGGCCCGTTAGGGACGCCACTTACTCGGTTTTAAACTAAACCGTTCAGTTCACCCTCCTTCATTCAATATGCACTAGTGAACCTCATTTTTTCAGTTTCTCATTGGAATAACTCCTGTGTGTGTTATTCATATTATTATTATTATTAGCTTACGCATGTGAAAAGGAAGATGTCGGGAAAAGAAACGCATGTCCGCAAGCAAATATTCAATCATTGAACTGCTCCTTTCTGTAAATATCCAATCAGAGTGCACTAAAGTTAGAGGAGGGCGGGACTTCTCGTGTTTCACCTGGCCAAAACGAACCGGGAGCTTTGTGTACCGTTGCATCCTTAATGCCCGGACGGCGAACACACTTAACCAAGTGCAAACCGACTGTGTTTTTGCTTTCGTCTAGGCCAAAAAAAAGGTGCCCTTGAAACATTTTGCACATCAAACCGACGACACACCTCAACAAACTACATACATGAGGAAATATACTTTTGCATACCTGCAGAGGGCGCTAGTTTGTATCTTCATTCCAGGAACAGAACCTGGAAGCTTGATTCACAAAGTCATGGATGGTTCCGAAGGAGAAATATGCAAACACCGAGCCAGTTTCCTCTTGAATCAATCTGTTGCTTTTTACGGCACTTCCTGCATTAGTCCAACCTCTCACAGATGCAGCTTTCATCAAGTCTGCTCTCTGCTCCTTCATCATCCTTTAGTTTAGCTCCGCCTCCTAATGCAGAAGCAGTGCAGTGTTTTTTTTGCACAGATATTTCTTAAAAGTTCTTTATAATGATGTCTTTGTTTTTTTTTTCATCTTTGGAATCATGCAGACTTACTTTATTCTCTTTAAAATATCAGTGGAATTATTTTATTTATACATTTTTTTGGCTGAAAAAGGCTGGCCCGGGAATTTTTTTTTTCGTATACTTCTGTTTGCAGTCTGAAAGCAGGCAGGGCTCCCCCTTTAGAAAATGGAAAACACTGAATTTTTAAAAATTTCTAGAAAAGAAAACAAACTAAATTAAAGTGAAAAATAAAGGCTCTGGCCCTGCGATGGACTGGACTCGCCTAACGAGTGCTGGAGAAAGGCGCCCTTGTGACTTCAAAAAAGGGAATAAGCGGGTTGGAAAATGAATGAATGAATGAAGTCTTTGTTTTTAAGTGTCCAGGGTTTAATTTCGAGACTCATTTTTCCATGATGGAACAGGACTTAAACTTTACTGCCTTGATTCCCCCTTTTGTGAGTGTTTGAACGTTATCTTTGTGACCTCCAGCGCCGTATCCAAGGACAAGGACCGACAGAGCTTCAAGCTGCGGCCTGGAATGGACAAGAAGATTGTGATCTACGTCCAGCAAATGTCCAACAAAGAGCTGGCCATTGAGAGGTGCAGACTTTCACCATGACACACTCAACATCCTCATCCAGAAGAAAACTCATGTATTAATGATAAACTTGCCTTGAGTTGTGCTCTCTGAGCTCAAATGTTCTTTTCAGGCCATGAGAAAATGGAGGATGGCTTTTCTCCACGGTGACTGATGTGTTGAATCGAAGCCAGCGCTGCCGAAAGCGCAGCTGGGCTTTTCTGTTTATATGTTTTCCCAAGCTTTCCCGTGTGTGTGGTTTTACTGAGAAGTGTAGTTCTTCTGTGGTGAGACATGTGTTTGCGTTTCAGGTGTTTCGGTCTGCTCTTGAGTCCAGGAAAGAACGTCAAGAACAGCGATATGCACCTGCTTGACCTGGTGATAAAGCAGATTCCCTTTTTATCCGTTTAATCAAAGTGTCAAAGTCTGCACAGTTGCTCAAAGAAACCGTTTAGTGATTTTTCTCGACCCGTCTCACTTTCCTCCTTCCACATGTCTTTTAGGAATCTATGGGGAAGAGTTCTGATGGGAAGTCTTACATCATCACTGGGAGCTGGAATCCCAACACTCCTCAGTTTCAACCCGTCAATGAGGAGACACCTAAAGGTAAAACTTTCTCTTGCTTTTAGCTGTCAATTCTAAAAGCAAGTCTGAAATAAAAAAAAACCCCAAACCCAAGCCCTTAAAAAGTCTTAAATTGCACTAAATTCGTTGTTTTCGGTCTTGACTAATTTAACAGCTTTTAATTTTTCGACACACTTCAGATTGAGTGAGCTGGAGAGATTTCCCAGCATGCACCACATGACCGGGAACATTTGGTTTTTACAAAAATGACTGCCATAGCGACTGCAAGTTAAGTTTTTTTTGTCATTTAAAATGGTTTTAAAACTACGGAAACAATCGTTTTGTTAATGTTCATGTTACAAATGTACTTTTATGTCCGTGAATTTATTTAAAATCCCCAAAAAGTTGATAGTTTTGCATGGAAAATGCGCCATTGTTAACAATATATCAATAACGTTTCACAATGGATTCGGTCGTGAGTTTCGTTTTCGAAAGTTTAAGTTTCGAATTTCCAGTTTAAATCAATGGGAGAAAATTAAGAGAGGATTCCAAAAAAGGCAAAGCATTTACGAGCCACATATTACGGTAACTTTTTGCTGGAACACTCTTCACAACTGTGGGGGATGTGGGTGTTTTGATACACAAATGCTTTTCTTATTTAGACAGTTCACCTCACGCACCTTTTCCATTAGTGTTCTCCTCACTGAAGTTAAAACATATCGAGCACATGCATTTCAAGTCCACCAGACCATAAGTGAAGCATAACAGTGCCTTAAGCTGCTGCGTTAAACGCAAACAGAGTGACTTGAGAATCAGCCTTTGATATTTTTAAATTGCTGAGATAAACATTATTTTAGGGCCAGGTACCAATGGTACCATATATTTTAACGTTACTCCAAAATAAACTTCATATTGTGAATAACTGGTTCTGATTTGCATGGAGTCCTATCTTTTATATAAGGTTTATTATATAGGTTTTATGTAGGGTTTATTAGATGATTTTGTGTTATGTACAAGTGTTGCTTTGTGTTAGATGTGGTGTACATGATCTGAAATGTTATTATCATAAATCTCAAATATTTCTGAGAATAATATAGCACAGAATGTAGTTCCACAGTGATTAAGTGTTTTATTTAGTGGTTACGCTGTTGGTGGTACATTTGTATTGCTGTAAAACTCTGATAAGGCAAATGTAAAAAATTAGCAATCATTTTTTAATAAAAAGTTACAATAAATTACATTACTGTTTGACGTAAAACAAAATAGTTACACAATGTGTTCACTCATGAACCTCTTTATAAAGCACAGCTTTTTTAAAAAGTTGAAAAATTAAGAAATCCATCGTTAGATTTTCATAGGTCTGAATTATTGTAAATCACAAAAATGCTGGTTTTAAAGGAAAAAACTAGATTCTAAAATCGAAATCTTTTTGTTTTTGTGTCCCACCTTTTCAAATTTTTTAAAGTTGCAGCTATTGTTTACATTTTTTATTAAAAAAAAGTTATTTATAAGTTTTTTAAAAGTTACAGTTATTTATATTTTAAAGATTTTATAGTTCTTTTATGGCAGTTTGTTAGACAAACATAAGTATGAGGTCTTAAATCATACTTAAATATGTCTAAAATTTGATTTTTATTATGCTAAAAAGCTTTAAAAAAAAGTCTTAGATTAGGATAGTGATCGTTTTTGCCTGCTCTTGTTTCACACAGATAAGTTCATGTACATGACAACAGCAGTGGACCTGGTCATCACCGAGGTGGAAGAGCCTGTGCGGTTCCTGTTGGAGACGCGGGTTCGAGTCTGCTCTCCCAATGACCGGCTCTTCTGGCCGTTCAGCAAACGCAGCTACACAGAGAACTTCTATCTCAAACTCAAACCAGTGAGTCAATAGCTAGACAGGAAAAATAAATGTGGGGGTCACTGGTGGCAACATCAAAATATTGTACAAAATAATTGTAAACATCTTTGATTTCAGATCGAAAACAAGGAGAGGAAGAATAACTCTGACACACTTTATGAAGTGGTGAGTTTAGAGAGTGAGGCGGAACGAGAACGGAGGAAGACCACAGCTAGCCCTGGTATCTTGTCATCGGGATCCCATGGTTCAACGGTGCCATCTCCTCCAGAGGATGATGAGGAGGAAGGTGAGCGGCTTTTAACTTCAAGAATTCTCTCCTCTGTTTTGCAGTAGTTAGCCATATCTTTCTTATTTTTGTTTTGTATACACAGATAATGATGAGCCATTATTGAGTGGCTCTGGAGACGTCTCAAAAGAATGTGCTGAAAAAATCCTGGAAACCTGGGGAGAGTTATTGTCTAGATGGTGAGTTCTACAAAAACCATGATGGCAGCGTAAACCGTTTTTAAATCCAAGCCTACGAAACTGAATCCCTTTCATAGCAGACTATTCCACTCAGCTTGAAGAAAGCAACTTGCCACTGAAAATGACATCACAACCACTGCAATCTGTGGTTGTTTTGTGGGGAATTCAGGTTGAGCGGCTCCGTTAAATGGTTTAAAATTGATTAAATACCTCTCTCTTGCTTATCTTAAAATTTCGGATGTTCCCAAAAGAAATGAATCCATGTTTTGCTGAAACACTCTTACTTTAATATGAGAATCGTTTGGGGATGTGGGTGTTTTAATACACAAATGCTTTTCCTAGTTTTAAAAGAAAATGAACCAATGAATAAATTAATCCATAAAAAGATTTGTTGAAACATTACAACTGTTGGGGATGTGGGTGTTTTAATACAAAAATGCTTTTCTTAGTTTTAAGGTTAATCTCCCGCACCCTTTCCACCAGTATTTACCTCACTAATGTCAAAAAATGTAGATATCATGGATTTGAAGTTCACTAGACAGAAAGTTTATGTTGAGACCTTACGGAGATTAAAAACACTTGAATTGACATGTGCACAATGTTATTATCCCACAAATTCAACCATTTATGACAACGTGTTGCACAGAATGTCGTTCCACAGTGATTAAGTATATTGTTGATGGGCTACGCTGTTGGTGGTACATTTGTATTGCTGTGAAACTAATTAACCTTTTCAGAAAAGTTTCTGGTCGCAACTTTAAGACTAAAATTATCTATCAATCCATAAGTATTAATTGCAAACTATTAGTCAATAAAATTAATCCATTCTGTTTAATGATTTCTGCTGTAATGGGAAATTACCAGGAGAGGGCGTATTTAAAGATAATGAGTGGTAAAATGTCATTAATTGTTACTTTCTTTAATATATTATCACAATGAAAAGGGGTTTTGCTTTTAATTTAATTATTGTAGATATTTTGTGCTACAGTAAAGCGTTTTAGACACCGGAGTGCATTTCCTGTGACACTTTTGTTATTCATGGTTGAATATAGAAGCTTGAACAGATTCCTGTAAGGATTAATTGTTGCACATTAGCATATGTAGATTGAGATTAGAGGTTGTCTGTTTCTTCCTGACAGTCTTGAACGGTTTCTGTCTGCCTCCCATGCAGAAAAGGGCTATTAAACACACAGAAAACGAAGAGCTTCCCATCCCACACTTTCTCTTTTTCCCCACATCTTTAACCAAAAATACCCCTTCAAGAACACACATCCACACACCGTTTCTAATTTAAGAACTCATTTGCTGCAGGGAAATGAGCAATGATTTAATGCAGAGAGCTTGAGCGAGAAGGGGGATGGATGAATGCTCAAAAAGAGATAAGGGTCTTATTAAGATTATTTCCCACTCCCATTACTCTTATTGTTGTTAATCAAAACGTTGAGATGTATTCAATTAAAAACTCCAGAAATTTAATTACGGGAAGCGTTCTGCCCAGAAGAACACAGCTGTGTCTAGTCTGCATCTAGTCACTGCTTCTGTGGTGTGTTCTGCCATTGGTTTCCTTTGTTTAGATGATTCAAACAGTTGTTAAATTAAGTGACTGTGTATAGAACATGCTAACAATAGTAGTTAAATCAACGCTCAGTGTTTGTTCTTTTAGCACTTGGAGATTAACCTCATTGTTAATGTTTCTAGATTATAAAAAGGTGGAGTAAAGTGACATTTTTATCTCATTAAAATACGTATAATCCTATTTTCTGGTTGATTTCGGTGACCAAACAGGAAATACATCACAAACAGGATATGACAAGCCCATTTAATAGAGTAGCATAAAGATGTTCTCCCTCTTTATGTCCTGTCTTTTTTACAGAGCGTGGGTCCCTCTGTACTGCCACCATTTCTATTCCCTTCCCCCGTCTTGTCTCTGTTCTCTGTGCCACTGATTCATAACCAATGTTTAAGTTAAATAAAGCCACGTTTTGTGTTGAATCTTCTTAAAACTTGCTTTTAGAGGCTTCTTTCTTGGTTTGGAATAATCTATAATATGGGCATTGAATCTTCAAACTCAGCACACTTGTGGAGGTTATCTGTCTGTAAACAGGCATAACAAGCAAAAGTTTTTGAACCCTAGGCTCTAGAAAGGTTAAATAGTTACCTTTACATATGATGGCCATTGAAAATTAATGGGAAAAGGCTACAAAAGTTACAACTTACATTTTTTTCATCACTGACCGCTCCCTAGCAACCAAACTGTTTACCCTAGCTACCAAATTTTCTGAGCATTAGTAAATGAGAGAAACATTAAGGTTGGGTTTATTTAACTTATAGTGACAAAGGCAGCATCATATTAAGTCACTGACCCCTCCATAGCAACTAGGCTGTTTACCATAGCAACCAAGTTGATATGTATCTATCTCAGCTGAGGAAAATCTACCATTTTCCCGGATGGACTATTATAGTGGAAACTCTGGCACTTGGTGATTCACAAGTCAATGTAAAATGCTGTTTTATGAGACAAAAAAACAATGTGCTTTTAAAACCTTATTTTTTTTCTCAGGCATCTGAACCTGGCAGTTCGGCCTAAGCAGCTCCCGCCGCTGGTCCGCAGTGGTGTCCCTGAGGCCCTGAGAGGAGAGGTCTGGCAGTTGCTGGCCGGATGCCACAACAATGACCATCTGGTGGAGGAGTACCGGACCCTCATCACTAAGGTAGGTCTCTATTGCAGAGCCCCCGGAGCCCTTTTCATCTCATAAATGGAGCTCAGAAATAACTCGAGCATCCTCCCTGTTATGAGTGATTTAATTTGGATATATATCACTTTTATTTAGCAGTTTTCACATAGTATCCAAGCCTAAGTTCATAAGTTTGTTTTACTCAATGGTGTAATGAAAACACTTGTGCACAAGGCGGCTGTAAACAGCAAAAGATGGGCAGAAATTTACGTCACCAGTTCACGTACAATCGCTAGAATTCAAGACTGATTAATTTTTTTATCAATGTGGTAGGCGTTGTAAATACATTGTAAAAGAAATAAAGAACACAAAATACAGTTACATTTTTTTCATTCATTTTATTGAACTATAATGACCTTGGTATGGCTAGCAGAGAGAAAGTTAGAAATTCAACATTTAATGCTTAACAAAGTCGCATCTTTTTGCTTAATTCAAGCATGGCTTTCGTTTAGCATCTTTATGAGAAGAGTTTATAAAAGACAGACCTGAGCTGAGTGCACATTTGGGTCTTGGTCTCCACTGTGCTACTTGCCACAGACCTGCACTTTTCACCGTCTGCCCTCTTTAGCGCTCGACACTCTGTTACAAGAAGCCTGAAAATGTCTCGAGTGAAAACCAAACCACAAGCCACACTTTCCTCTCACGTTGCATATTAAGAGATTATTGATCGCCGTCTTGGCTAACGAGCAAACTCAGATGCTCCAGTTGATGGAAATATTCTTAGAATGTCTTAAAGCTGTTCTTAAAGCTTTTAAAATGCAACAGGGGTTGTCACTCTTTTGCTTTCACTTTGGTTTCTTAATCTGTGTTTGTGTTTTGTTCCTGGGAGCCTCATGTGTTTTGTTATCCTCTCCTTAACAGTTTTCTCAAAGAATACCCAGAGTTTTGCCATTGTGTTTGATTCAATGGGAGCGTTTCTATTTTGGGTTGTTAGCATGGATCTCGTTCGTTGCTCAATAGTTCAGGGCTCACGGCACGTCAAGCAACAAAGTGACATTGATGAAGCAGCCTGACTATGACTTCCCATAAACATTTTAGAAAGAAATATAGAGTTTCCTATGTTTTGAAAGACAGGCCTCCTTCTGATGTTTCTGGGCCAAATGGCTGGCGCAAGACGGGTGCTGATTTTCTCCAGGGTTAGCTCATAAATACAGGACATGTCTTAACACTATGGCTTGAGCGATGACAGGCTTGATTTAGTTAAACAAAACTTTCACCTTTTCCATGTTTTACTCATATATTACGTTTTTCAAGCACAAATATTTCACTTATTTTCATTGCCATGGAAACGACCACTGGTACAGGTACCATGACAATGCTTACATTTACATTTATGCATTTAGCAGACGCTTCTATCCAAAGCAACTTACAGTTCAGGAGTAAACATAAGCAGTTTGTTAATATTTGTTTTTTATTATTATTTTGCTGATTAAATAGAGACATTTTTTTATCTTTTAGCTAAATTCGCCTGGAATTCCAATCTTGTTTTCAATCCTTGTGTCCGAAAATAGTTCCTTTTTCTTTTCAGAGGAACTAAAACTTTCAAAATCTGCCAAATATTAGTTATTATTATGTTAGAAATGCACAGTACAGTGTGAAATAACAAGAAAAATACACAAGTTTCTCTTTATAAACGACTGTAAATGAGATTACAGAAATGAAAACACAAGCCGACTGTAAACAACAATTTACATTTACATTTTACAAACATTTCAGGAGGAAATTTGCAAATATTCAGACGGGTATGGATGCATTCAATAGGAGTTGTGTGTGAGTTCTGACTAGTATGGAGACATGCAATGCTGAAATGCTCGACAGGCTCGTGAACGGCAATGATTGTTTTTGTGCTCCTAAAAATCAATCATTATAGGGTCAAATGTGCTTGAAACAGATTGCACACCCTATTCTAAAAGCACCCTAAAATACAGGAGTGAGTGGTGGTGAAATAACTGCGTTTCACAATGGATGGAGCGCAAAGTATGTTTTTTTTTTCCCCCTCAAGCACTTGGATCCAACCATCATAAAGAGGTTTACCAAAAATAAAGTTTTATAAGTCACCCATGTATCTTTTGTGATGTTTTCATTGGTGCATCATGAATCATTGGTCTCATTGGTCATTTACAGGTAGCCTTCATTTGCAGATTTGATCAATTTCTTGTTAATGGAATATTCAAATATTTGCTTTGCTCTGCATCGACCCTTTCATGATTTTCGAGCTGCGTTTCTTGAGCTCATACTTTTACCAGATGTTCCCCTATCCATAAACACAGACACAGAGGTCAGACATACACACCGAATTCTCTAGACGCTCTTCACACACACCCCATGTGGTGAATAAAAACAAACTGCTAACACAAAGCCTGGCTTGTTAGCCTGTACGTTTTCTCACTAGAAATCACAGAAATAAATTTCAATCTCGGACTTAACAAAGCAGGGAATAGATAAGCTCAAGCACATTCAGGAGATCCTTTTGTACAGCAAATAGTGGTGTACTTGTGTGCTCAAAATAGCCCGCTGCTCTGTGGGGTTAATGTCACAGTGAATGGCCAAGACCCGGGGGATTGTGCAAGGTTTATGGAGGAAGTCTGTGGGTGGTCTAAATGGCTGGAGACTGCTGCAGCAGGGTTCAGGTATGTGGGGCTGAGCGTTTGGCTGACTGTTGTAGGAAAGGTGCTGTGTCACTATAAGAAGAGATGGGAATGTGCTGTTTGTGTTTGCTGTTGTTTCTTGGAGCAGCTGAGTCAGGCTGAACTCTCCTCACACTGTAAGCACAGCCTTTCTCTCATCACACCTGAAGTTAGAGTAAAGCAGCTTGGATTAGCTAACATTTATTTGCTTTTGGATGTTCTCGGATTGATTCGTTTGAACGGGATTGCTATGGATTTGTTTGTTTTGTTTCTCCATTTTCTCTTCATTGTCCCTCATAACGGATGAGTCCATCTTGTCCGCTCCCCACCTTTCAAGCCAGACTATTTTTAGCCTCTTGTGTGCCTTGCTGTGGGGATGTGTGAAAATTGGGACCTTGTGAGGTTGCAGATTCAGGTAGTGACTGAATGAAGGATAACCAGGGATTTTGGTTGTGAACAAAGTCGTTAGATGTTAATCTCTGGTTTCATTGCGTTCACACCCTTTTCTTTTTCACCGTTCGAACTAGAGCCACCAAATTTTGTCAAGACATCAACACTGATCTGACTCGGAATGTTATGTATTTTCAGACTGGTATGACTAACGGAAGTTGAGTCCATTGAATTAAAAAGGGGTCAAACTGAAACTCAAACTGAGAATCTCTCAGAAACCTCATTCTGATACGTGTGGAGGTTATCCATGTTTGTAGGCTCTAGAAGGGGTTAAATATTTACCATTGACCTATAATGACCTTTGAAAATAAATAGTCATCGGAAATATCTTCAAGATGAAACACCATGGTAAATGGTAAATTATCAAAAACTAGGGGTTGGTTTATATAAGTGACGAAGTGAACCTTTTTTTTTATGTCCGTGACCCAAGCCGCCATCATAGCAACCAGACTTTTTTCCATAGCAACCCATTTTGGATATTTCTGAGTTAGAATCATAGAGACATGGGGCTTGGTTTATTTCACTGATGGTGACACTGAACCAATTTGGTAAATCTTTATCTTAGCTAATGGAAATCATAGAGACATGAGCGTTGGTTTACTCATAGTGACTACTAGTAAATACTTTTACACGGGAACATCAAAGCTTGTGAAGAAAGTGCTGTGTTAAATCTAGTATTGGTTCGTTGAAAGTCCAAATAAATAGATTTTACTGCTCCATCAGATTTATCAGACCTTACTAACCTGCTCATCACACCATGCAACTGTCTACATTGGGTTCCATTCAGATGCATTGCATACAACAAACCTGGACTGGAAACACAAGCCAAAAGACACATGATGCAACCCAAGCAACCCGGTTGGAGAGGTCAAATTCATTAATTGCAATATACATTTTTATATACAGACTTTGGTTTTGCTAGTAATTATATTGAGTGCACCCTCCAATTATTAAGCTTATTTATTTAGTGAATTAGTATTTTTTTTTTTTAAATGACGCCACTTTGCACATTATTGCTCAGTGTGACTGCGGTATAACTTTGATTATATGATTAATGCATACAATTGTGAGCCGTCACACATACATTCGATATAAATAACTACACAGAAATACAAAAAAATGTTTGAAAGTCTTCACAATGAACAGAATGAAACATGACAGAAAAATGTATATATATATATATATAAAAATAAAAAGACAGAAGGTGTTTTGTGCACAACCCAGATGGGCAACAAAACAAGTTTGTTGTAATTTCCCCATCTTTCCCTGCTCTTTCTACTTCCTGTCCTTCTGTAACTTTCCTGTCTGTTTAGACATAAAGCAAGTGCAGTTTGGTGGAAGTTTGGTTTAGTTGTTGCCTGTGTGTGATTGCAAATAGCTCCATAGGCACAGACCTTTTCCGAGTCCGCATAGGCAGTAGAAAGAGAGAATGTGTGGGAGGAGAATGTGTTGCTTTGTAATAGCAGCGGACGAGGGAAGGATAGAGCGAAGGCTTGTTTTTTTTTGATAGCCTGGAATCGTAAGGTAATTGACTTCTGGGTTGGTTTTGTTAAGAGATTTAAAGAGGCTTATGAGTGGGTGGAAGGGATGCAAGGGATGCCTCTCACTGCTCGTGCTCTGACATCTGCTCGCTGGCCAGAGCCAAGGGTGGGAGGGGTTTGTGCACTCCTGCTGCAGCAGGGAGAGGGAGGGAGGGAGTGAGGGAAGGAATGAGCGAGGGTACATCAGTGCCACACAGAAGAGTGGGAGAGACTGCTTTCTACATCACACCATTCTATCCTTCATTTACATTCCATTTGCTGGCTCCTCTCGGGAGATTCTTGAAACACCAGTCACCACTTGCTTCTCCTTCACCCTTGATCTCCTCTTTGCGGTGACGAACTGCAGTCCTGATATTTGCTGAGGTGGTTCCTCCTCTTCGTTTAACTGACATACAGTTGCACCAATGACTCTGGATTGCATCATTTTTTGGATTCGAAGAGTTCAGGAATCTCTGCGTATTCCACTGGAGTCGTAAGAGTTACCGAGGCATCCGGAATCAGAGGGGAGGTCTTTTGAACGGTCTGGATCTGGAACGGTCTCTCCCTGTGAAGGTGGGGCTGATTAATGTTAGTTTCCTGTTCCCTGGACTGATGGAGTTTCACAAAGTTTGAGCCGAACTCTCCTTACGACTTCGGATACAGCCTTAATTGAGTTTATTTGGCTGCAGAAGTTCCTGGATTCATGCCGTGTGTGTACAAGTGAACACTGGTATGATATGGAAGGCTCCTTGGACAACCACCACGCCTTCGCCAATCAGGGGCAGTTGCGCTCCGGGCAATCTATGCTGAGCTAGGAACTAGCACCCTATATTGCGCCCAAGCGCACCCTGAACAAAATGAATGCAACTGACCTGAACGAGAGCACCGAACCCTTTTGCCTTCTGAACATCGGCTACTCTCAGATCTTCAACGCTTGTTTGCTGGAAGTCGCTGTCATTTTCTTTTTGACCGTGCTCATCATCTCCGGGAACTTGGTGGTTATTTTTGTGTTCCACTGTGCTCCATTGCTCAGCCACCACACGACGAGCTCCTTTATACAGACTATGGCTTATGCAGACCTCCTGGTTGGAGTCAGCTGTCTAATTCCATCTCTGTCCCTCCTTCACCATCTGGAGGGTTTGAACGAGAGACTCATCTGCATGGTCTTTAGCTACATGGTCTCTGTGTTGAAGAGCGTCTCCATGGCATCCCTAGCATGTGTTAGCATCGACCGCTATGTAGCCATCACCAGACCCCTTTCCTACACAGCTCTGGTCACACCATGTCGTCTCCGCACTTGCATTAGCCTGATTTGGCTGTACTCTGCACTTATCTTTTTGCCCTCTTTTTTTGGATGGGGCAAGCCTGGATACCACGGTGATGTATTTCAGTGGTGCTCCTCTTGGGACACTCAACCTCTTTTTACTGCATTTATTGTTGCTGCTCTCTACGCGCCAGCTGCTTTTACGGTTTGTTTCACCTACGCCCACATCTTTCGGATTTGTCGACAACACACTCGGCAGATCAGCGAGCGGAGGGCTCGCTTTGGCCCACAGGATCCAGAGCCAGGCGAACAGGACCGAACTGACAAACGCTACGCCACCGTGCTCTTCCGTATCACAAGCGTATTCTACCTCCTCTGGTTACCTTATATCCTGTACTTTTTACTGGAGAGTGCAGGGATATATCACCATGCTATTGCTTCATTTCTGACCACTTGGTTAGCCATTAGCAATAGTTTTTGTAACTGTCTTATCTACAGCCTGTCTAACAGCGCTTTTCGCAAAGGCCTCAAGCGAATCTGCCTTATTTGTTTGCAACGTACAGATACCAAGAAACCCCTAGGAGAACCGCCAGCACCTCTGCAACCAGCTTGCCACGTGTAACATCCCCGCTTGGAAATTTCTTAAGGTCACAATTAGAAAGAGTGCTTGGACATGGACCCTGGAGCCAAAGGCAAAAACTGTGTTTGCCTACGAGGTTTTTGTAGGATCCAGGGATGAAGGGGATCAACCGAAGAGAATCAAATCATTTTTCTTTCTCAAAAGTGTTATTTTTGAGAAATTAAGTGAATATTTGGTTCCCGGGTGATTTGACTGCTGCAATTGCTAAGTCTCTAGTGTGCATTTATCAGCCTGTTTGCAAAAAAAACACGTTTAGATTGGTAAGACCTGGAAATCTAAGATGTATGCTTCGTCGTTGGTTTAAAAAAAAAAAAAAAGACAACTCAATGTCTTTCTCGGCTCATGGGTCTTGTAGAATTCGTGAATGTCACTAACCTTTGATCACTGTTGACTTTTAAGGCAGTGAGAGCAAGCTCTCTGCATTTCTTCTGGCAGCCGAATCACAATGGTTTAGGATAACAAACGAGATCAGTAAACCTGAGATTAAAGCACTTCCAAGGGCTTTTTTTGTACCAATTATACAAAGTTGGTTCCTTTATAGTCACCAATCAATAGTTCTATAACATTCTTTCTGGGAATGGGGAGTGGGACTTGACTTTCAGCCATCAGCCCAAGCGAAATGAGCGGAATTCCTCTCAAGCGACGCCACATTTATACGGCGTTCCCTTGTTGAATGCCTTGATTGAATTACATAACAGCCAGAAAGAAAACCCACATGTAAACAAGACTCTATTTTATTCTTTTACCTTTGAGTACAATGGGCATGAATTGTCTTCCTGAAACAAACATCAGCACGTGGATTTTTAAATTTTTTTTGGTTCCTCCGACATCATTTGAGTACTTTGATTGTAATGGCTGCTGTATAGAAGTGCATTTGGATTTACGCAATGCCTCGATCCTTATGGCTGCATTGATTCTGCAGGTATTGACCATAGAGTTCAGTGGCACGAGGAGCATCTGTTAATATAATGCAGACAAGCACAATGCAAAATGCATGACTTTAATAGCTTAAGTCAGCAGACAAAGCTTTCTGATTTGAGCAGGAACCAGTACGGATGTGGCCAATAGAGCGTTTCATTTGTGAAATGGAAAACCTACTGATTTTGTGATTTCAAAAGTTGTATGGAACTCCATTTAACTGTTCTGTTTATATGAACCTCAGACAGCTGTTCTGTAAATAATTAGTTTGTGAATGTGCCAAGAACATGATCTGCGTTATTTATATTGTCCACATGTGCCAATGATCATGGATTGACTCATTTTGATGGTACTGTTGATGGTTTTTTTACAGATACTGTAGCTGTGTGCTTATAGCTGACCAAAGTCACAATATTTATTGTTCTCTGATTGCTATTTTATATTTTCTATTATATATATGGTATCTTGAAATCATATAAATTGTTAAATGGATTGCTTATTTGTAGTATGTAAAGTAGGGATGCACCAAAATTTCGGCCGCCGAAATTGTAAACAGCCTTATTACTGTTATTGATTGTCAATAAAAGTTTGATTGCTTAATTAATTTGTACTTTTTGTTAACACAAATAAAATATTTTAAACATGGTTTTTAATGAAGCCATTATCGGTTTCGGTATCGGTTTTGGGGCAAGTGCATCCAAAATTTTCGGTTTCGTTTTCGGGCCAGAATTTTCATTTCGGTGCATCCCTAATGTAAAGCTTTTATCTGCATTCCTCTTTGTAGTCAATCCGAGAGTATTTATTTTTCAAGAGGATGTGTGTGGAGGGTTATGTAGTTGGGATCTGCTTCTTTTTGTATCGTGTTATCGACAAATGTTGTAATTGAATCACCAGAACACTAGTTTGGCTGTAGATCCTAGCTGACTGAATTGCCTATATTGTAATACTGTGATGTGATTGAGTGTCTTAAGATGTTTTTGATAAATGATTTCGAATGTCTAAACTGCCGTGTGATGGCAGGTTTCTGTGCAATATTCACGTGAGTTACTGCACACTATAGAAAAGGGCTCCTGGAGTTTGTTTGTACCTATGTAAATGTTGCTTTTGCTGCCTCTGGCTCAGATAAAAGATTTTTGTCTGCCTCTTCGGTTTATTGATGCATTTGAATATGAGAAAAAGGGATTGATCAAAAAATGAAGGAACCCATTTTCTGGTCCTTATTTTGTTTTCAATTGCCACTTTTCAGCACTGCTTGACTCTGGAGGCTTTTCCTCCATTTTCTGTACTTTTTATCAGGTTCTGATAGTAGGGGCAAGGTGATGCTTTTCTTTGGTTGGATAGAAAAGCGTGACATCATCTTGTTGATCACTGACTTGTCAGTTGTTGAGCTCACTGATTGGTTTCATCACTGCGTGGATGAAAGCGCTGTACAACCACATAATAGTTGGGTATCCAACTTGAATACTGTACGATCAATACAATTATAAAGTGACAGAATAAATTAGTTGAATGTTGACTATAGGCTATTTTCTTTAAAATCTGTTTTTTTTTTTAAAACTACCAAGTGGAACCTGCAGTAGTCTCTTTGATCCAGGTGGGACCGTAATAAAGAGCGCACACATTTGAGTTCCTCTTTTCAAAATTTTATGATGATATTCCCTTCGATGTGCTTTTGTGATTCTGCATGTGTTCCACAAATAACGTGATACAGAATTGATTTATCACTTTTAAACGGCTCAATGTTCGAGTTTTCATCTAGTTTGAAACTAAAGCAGCAATCCGAAGCTGTAAAGGTGCTCCTTAATATATTTTCAGCCCAACCAGGCTGAATTTAGAGCAGCTAACATCATCGACTAGCAAAAGAAGACACATTTTTATCATCAGGAAACTTTTTATTGATATATTTCTGTTGATAAAATGTCAGCAATGTAATAGAATCAGTAAGTCTCTTCCAACATAGCAGTCGTCTTGATTGCGTTCAGGAGTTTTTACCGTCTTACAGATGTCACATCAAGGACTTCGTTTTTTTCTTATTCGCTCTTGGGTTGGTTGAACTATGACAACCCATTAGTTTGTTACGTTTATCCATCATCTATTGGCTTGAGTTTATAGATGTGGAAGAGTGTGATTGGTTTGGGAATGGAGGCTTGCAGCTGTTCACTGCTATTGGTACTTTTGGGATCGGACAGAGTTAGCAAACAAGGGATATTTTAATGGTTGAGAGAGTTTTGTGTGGGTTTTTTTGTTCTCTTTTAAATGCCAAAGTATTTTTTTTTCTTTCCTGTGGGAAAATGCTCTGTTCCTCAAATCAAAGTCAAGGGCTAGCGCTCTCAAGGGAGGAGGATATCTCCCATGATGGCTCGCTTTCTGCTGTGCCATATTAGGATGCGGACCCTCTGCCATCTCTGAAAATGGAGGGCTGGTCTGGAACAGTGTGTGTTTTCTCTGTGCTCAGTACATTTTCTGGCAGACACTCCCCTCTGTTTTTTGCATCTTTTAGTCATTTGTGTGTGTATCAAACTCCTAAGTGGCTCAATTTTTATTTGATTATCTGGAATCTTTGTCGTTCACCTCGAATTGTATTTAAATTTGTACATTCAGCACTCTTTCCATGAAGGCACTGTTCAGAACTGGCCTCTTATGTCAACATGGTCATGTGTGAATAGCTGGAGGTGAGGTACTAGTGCACCACCAGTTATTTTGTGAAGTGTAGAAGATATTTGTCAATAATATATTTCTATTCTGCAATATCTGCACTGAGGAAATAAATGTGATGTTATAATGTTGTGTTTGTCATTTCTTTCAAGAAATATCTCTTTAACCAGACATTAATTATCCTATCTCTGATTCAATGGGAATATGAAAACCAAAGGCTAGCCACCGTAAATATTTTGGTTTATTGCGAGGCATAAAAAAAGTTTTCTCTTACATTTGATTTTTATATAATATTATGAAAGTACTACCAAATCGTTGTTTTAAGGTTTGATTCAAATCCATTTAAATGTATTTTTCTGTCAGTTTTTATGATCAGAATCAACCCATGAAAAGAAATAAAAAAACCCAGTGTCAGTGATGTGCACATTTTATACAATTCTAATGCATTTGAAGATGGTAAAGAATATTGTTTAGCTTCTTGCAGGCAATCACATCTTTACAAGTAGATCATCTCAAGAAGAATTAGATAAGCTCCAAGCTAATTGTTATTTCTGCAAAAACAAATTGAATAATTGATTTATTTATATCAATATACATGAATGGATGATTTTACTTCAAATATCATGTCTGAAATAATTTTTTTGATTAATTTAATTAAATTAAAATTTGGCTTAATTTTCCAGATCTATTTAAGTTCTATTAGATTTTTTCTATTGCATTTTTATCAATTTGCTGCACTAATCTTAAATTGACATGTGGTGCGTCATTTTATTTTTCATATAGAGTGAAAAAAGGCAGTACTAATTTTCCTCAACTCACCTCCTCAAACATTTTAATCATTACTTTTGATATTTACCATTTCTGTGAGAACATTTTGGTTTATTTTTTTTTATCATGAAAGCCTCAAATCTTTCAAAATATATGAAAATTCTCTAAAACCTTAAAAAATTACTTGAGAACCTTTTTGATACAAATTCCTTGTGTTCTCTTGATATTTACATGAAATACCACCAACAAAGCTGTTTTTGGTCACAAATGTGAACATCACACCATATGACACGAGTATGACATGAATCGTATCAAAAAATCCAAATAGAAATCTTAATATATACACTATTATTAATATATATTTAATATGAAAAATGTAAACAAAATACTTGTATTTTATAAAATTCTCCACGAATGCAAAAAATAATCTGAAACGTAATAAAAACTGTGTTAGCACAAAGACTAGTTACATAATGCTCTGTACCAATCGATCTCATTAAACCTTCACTTGTTTACTGTAAGAGTTCACAGACTCTCCCTTCTTCTGCCTAGTGGGGATTTTGTGGGAGTTTTAGGATATAGACCCTGCCAGCCATCTCTTACTCCGAGACTAGACCACCGGCTTGCCCACCCTCCACTGCTAACTCTCTTTCATCAAGCTCGCCACCACTTTTATAATCAGCCTCCCCCAAAGAAAAACAATATGCCAATTTTCACCCATTGTTGCTGATCAGAACACTCGAGAGTAAACAATGGCCAGGAAAAAAGTGCAGCGCTTCCTGCGGAAGAAACCTTCCCCCTCCGTGTACACAATCTCTCTGATACTGTCGAAAACCAACACGAGTGAGGTTTGTACTCTGTTCTCGTGAAGGATTTTCACACAGATACCTGTTTTTAGCAACATTACATCACCACCACAAATACAGGACCTTTCCAAAGCTGGCACAACACAATACTGTATGGCTTCATATCTGAGAGTCCAGGTGTTTGACATTGTGGTGGAAAAAGCTACTTTCTTTTGGAGGGGTCAACTAATATAATATAATGTTCCATTTTGTCTTTATAAGTTATATAAACCAACCCCCGTGTCTTTTTCCTTTTCCAAAAGCATGGTTAGAGTTCTGTAAAAGTGGTTGCTAGGTTTGGTTACTAAGGAGTCGTCAGTGATGTCATTGCTACTATGATTAACACAAACAAACCACAATTTTTCTGACATTTTCGTTCCCATTTCCCATTTATTTTCAAATGTCAATATTTAACCCTTTATAAATCCTAGATAACCCCTCCAAGTTTCCAAATTCTGACCCCATATTAAGTTAATGAACAATTATGTCTCAATTTTACCGCGATTTCCCACAATTGCTTTAGTGGCACCCGTCTGAAAAGATATAGCGACCCGTGTCAGTCGAGTTTGGATTTGAAAGACAAATAACAATAGTAACATAACAAATAAACATGCAAAGCAGACAACACAAACCTCAGAAACCTAATTAAATGATATTTGTATTACGAGTTTCGGGGGGATCAAAGTAAGATCTTTTTTTTATCTTTTAATTGCAGCCACCGCTGAAGAAGTTTAAAGGGATGAAGTTCTAGAGCTGATGAAGTTCTTAAGATGAGTTCCACTTTTAGACGTTCACCTCCCTTGTTATGCTCACTAGTTAAAGTGCTCTCCCAATTCTTTTTTTTTTTTTTTACAACAAAAATTAAGGGTAAAGTTAAAAAAAAAAACTCTTCAGCCCTCCGTTCCTAAGGAAACGGAGCTAACCTTCAAAACAAAGGGGTAAGATGGCCACCAACATGAGTAACGCCAAGTAATTTGGTCCTTTATAAACATTCTGAAAACCCCTCTCTAAGTTCTTGTCCATATATTGGTTTATATAAAGTTTTTCCTGATCCTTAATTAATACGACTTTTAATTTTTTTTCTTTTTAATCAACTGTGTAAATCTCTAGTTAAATAAATGAGACCGCTTCACCAAGGGCCTCTATATCCATAGACCCATTGGGGGTCTAAACTAGTCACCTTGAATTCTGATCCGATCTATCTCAGAGAGGATCTCCAGATCAAGTAGAGTCTAGTCATACTCTCCTGAATGCTCTGATCACTGACTGACCTACTTTTAGCTTCTAGTCCAGTGGCTTCACCATCACCTCGTGCTAGTTTCCTCTCCTTTCCATTCTCATCTTGCAGGTCTGGCTGCGGTGATGGGAGCAGTGTGTCAGTCTGCCTGCTTTCATACTGTATCTGCTGAGCACGTCAGCCGAGCCGCTGGCTGCGGATGCATTATTTAGTGGCTGCTCTCTGCCACATAAACATGGCATCAATTATAGAAAGAGAGGGTAATTAATCTTTGAAAAGGGGGTATGCTTACTACAGCAACAATTTACTGTTAGTGCGAGAGTGTGGGGGGTGCATTCGACTTTGCGATTGTTTTTTTTTCTCCCAGAAAATTTTCCCCAACGGTTGTTTTCTTGGCTTTAGTCTCAATACCTTTGTTTGCAGGTGACAACGGCTTGTAGTACATGTGTGAATTTAATATTGGTTCAACACGGGCTGGAAAAGAGTGAGAGGCCAAGAAAAGTTCCTTCCATTCCTGTCACTGGTTTATCAGCACACTGGACGAAAGGCAGTGCATTACGACTGATGGTTATCACGCTGTTTACAGTAGACTGTGGGCTTGGAAGAGGATGAATAAAACATGGCGTCCGGAATTCAGGATTAACCTCGCCGTACAGTCATAGAAACCCTAAAGCTATGTCCAGAACCAGTGATCTTATATATTTTTATGTTTTCAGGAGTTACAGGTACAGTTTTCTTTTTTGCTTTTTTATTTTTAGCATATTTACTTTTTTAAAAGTGCTGTTGAAGTGTTTCATCTTAGTTTTGAAAACCCTAGGAAAAGGGGTGTGGTCAGCTGTGACCACGAGATAGCAAGTGGTTTTGCATGAAAATAGGCGTGAGTAAAGCACTGTGACTGACTGAGCACGTTCAGAGAGAATTGTAGAAGTACTCAGATTTTTCTTCTTTGGGAATTTTCGAGCATGTCAAAAGAGGTGATGGCGTTTGTGTAGATATATTGTAAGATGGCTTATGAATGTTGATGATATGCACATCACACAGCAGTTCAATCTAGATGGCAAACTTTTTATTAGCAAAACGGAGTGGTTGCCAAGGTAGAGTGTTTGGTTGCCATGGAGGAGTCAGTGATGTCATACAAAGTTCCCCAGGCCAGTTTGAGCTATGTAAACCAACCACTGTGTTTCTACGATTTTCCTTAGTTGAGATAATGATATGCCAAAATGGTTGCTAAGGTAAACAGTTTGGCTGCTATGGAGAGGCAGTGACCTATTATACTATTCCCTTTGTATAAACCTGCATGACTATCATTTACCAAAGTTTGATAAAGTTCTGAGAACTTAGTTGCTAGGGTAAACATTTTGGTTGCTAGGAAACAATCAGTGATGTCAAAAATATTGTTTTCTATTGAGGACATGTTCATTGTCATTTCCCATTTATTTTTAATGATCTTTATAAGTAAATTTCTTAATATTAAATATATAACCCCTTCTAGAGGCTGGAGTGGTCTGCTTAAAGTTTCTTTGAGGTTCTCAGTTGACCACATGTTGTCATTGTAAAATTTCCCAGAATTCCTAGATTTGCTTCAGACTGAAAAGATATAGCAACCTGAGTCAGACCAGTTTGGATA
Source organism: Danionella cerebrum (assembly GCA_007224835.1). Taxonomy (NCBI): domain Eukaryota; kingdom Metazoa; phylum Chordata; class Actinopteri; order Cypriniformes; family Danionidae; genus Danionella; species Danionella cerebrum. The sequence continues at coordinate 110,411 of SRMA01026790.1, read as the reverse complement.
TATTGGCACATTTTTTGTCACATTAGCACAGCCTCAAGATTTTTTTTGTAACAATATGTTGTCGTAATGAATCAAATTATATACACTTTTAAATAAATTACTCATTCTGGGCCTTTGACTTGGATCCAATGCAATCTTTGCACTTTTGAATCAAACCTCTGTCTTGGTGTAAGACTAAATAAAAAAAAAATCAAATAAAACTGAGCCTTATATACAATTTTTAAGCAGAAAGCAGTAGCCCCAGTGTCTAGATGTTATGGTGTATAAATCTAGACGTCTTTTTTTAACGCTGCACGAGTCAACAAGAGATTATTATTGCAGGACCTCGCTAAACGGCTTGCAGCTGAGATAGCATCCATGAACATATGAGCACAACTCGAAACTCTAATGCATTAAAGACACGCCTTACTTTGTTCACATTCCTTTGGGAGGATAATGCGGGTGACAGATTCTGTTATTTCTTGGGCCTCCTAGTGGGAAGGAGGTATTAGTATAAAAACAAGTTTAGTTGTGGTGATCTTTTTATTTGCATTTTGTCTTAGAAGTATGAGTTTGGCTTACAATTCTTTTATTTTATTAATCCTTTGCTTCTCTTGTACTTTTATCTCTTAGGAGTCGCCCCAGGACAGTGCCATCACTCGTGATATTAACCGTACTTTTCCCGCGCACGACTACTTCAAAGATACAGGGGGTGACGGACAGGACTCCCTCTATAAGATCTGCAAGGTGAGCTCTTGATTTTTATGTCAGTTTGACATTTTTGTGTGTTTATTTACTTTTATTTGAGTGATAACATTTTATCATTTTATACTCACTTGTACGCAGAATGAGAGCTTTGTTTGGGGAAACTTATCATGAGCCTTTTTTGAAAGCATATCTAAGGGTATAGTCGGAGGGTTGAATGAATCTTTGTGTATTGTTATTGCCCAGTCAGCTCAAGCTCAGTATACGTTGATAAGAGATGAAAAGGTGACTAGCAAACATTTTAAGAACTGACTGAAAGGAAGAGCTTTTTTTTCATAACCATCATAATTACCTTTTTGTAAGTATCAGGGTTCCTTCCTAATTTCTCCTCTGTTCTACAAATACATCCCAATAATGTTATCTTAAACTGAGAAAATGTTAGTTGAGTTTGTCATCGGACTCATCTTTTGAAGCAGATTTGCATCCAAGCAAGCAACGTTTGCGGTAAGTGTGACAACTCATGATGGCCATGAAGGGTAGGGGAGCACAAGTACGAACACTTTTAAAAATTATGATTTTATTTTTTTATTTGTTAAAGCCATTAAATCATTTCTGGTGTTACAACTGTCTGCCTTCAAACAGCATCGATTCTCAAAGTGTATGATCCACCAATTATACCAATCAGATGCTATTGTGCATCGATTTCACATGTAGGTTGAAACCCAGTACTGAACTCAAACAGAAACAGCTATGTAAGAGGCTTAAAATAGGTGAGGAACAGCCAAACCGCTACCAAGATGAGGTTTCTTGTCCTGGACTAGTTTTTGAAGCAGACCAAGGTTTCAAGATGAGCTGTTCAGGCAACCTTGAGGATTGTAACTATTTTGCACATTCAATTAGAGCAAACTTTTGGGATGTTATAGCGCATGACACCAAAAGAAACGTTTTTTTTTCTGTTCTCAGAAAATGAGGTCGGTTCAGTTTGAAACAGGCATAAAGAGATTGATGGTTTGGTCGCCAGTAATGAGTGTCTCTTAATAATTCATCATTCATGCAGCGCTTATAGATTTCTCTTATTGACCACACAGAGGGCTATCCACAGTTTCCAAAGTTTATGAGCACACCAATGGAAAGTTTTTACACCCTTCTGAAGGATGGCGGCCAGCCTCTAAAAGTTCTCATTGATCTCAAAGTTTACCACTTCAGGGTCTCGCTCCTCTACAGAATGTTTTGGTACTACCTTTGTTTTAGATTTAGAATGGAAGGGAACCATTAACTTTGCCTCACAATTAAGTCTTTTACCAAACACAAATTAAATTAAATGAGGAAAAAGTGTCATTCTGTACTATGAAACTGCATTTTAATGAAAAAAAAAAGCAAATTCAACTTTCCACCTGTTATTATTTAGATTAAGTCAACAAAAGTGTCAAATTGGTGAAAGTTTGGCCCATTTTGCAGACTGAAATCCTCTGGGGGAATATAAAATAGCTCTTTGTAAGAGTCTTTTTTTCATTCTGTGGTCAACAGTTCTGGAGAGCGGCATATTATTGTTTTGTAACAGGCGCAGATAGAAACGTAAACACTTTTTAGTCGTTTGGGCTGATGTTTACTGGATTAAAATGCAAAAAAAGGCTTTTTCTGGAAGTATTATTTGCCCATAATTCCACTGTTATATTCTCTCCAGGCATATTCGGTTTACGATGAGGAAATTGGCTATTGCCAAGGACAGTCTTTCCTGGCGGCGGTGCTGCTCCTCCATGTGAGTAGTTTTTGAAGCTACACATTTCGTTTTATTCTGCTGTGAGCTGGTGCCATCTAGTGTTGTTTACGGTTATGAGAAAATGTGGTTAAATTCACAGTTGTTGCTTTGCAGATGCCAGAAGAGCAGGCGTTCAGTGTTCTGGTCAAGATCATGTTTGAGTATGGTCTCAGGGAACTCTTCAAGCAGAACTTTGAAGATCTCCACTGCAAGTTCTTCCAGCTGGAGAGACTCATGCAGGTCAGAAGGTTTATATCTGTGAAGTAATTAAATTATTAGGGTTTGAGTTGGTAACTGGTGCGTTTGCACATATCTTTCATTAGGGTCTGCTTAGTGATGTTGTTGTGCTGTTGTTGGGTGTAAAGTCAAACATAAAGGTTGTTGTTTACTTCAACTTGCCAAGGATGCAGTGACCAACCTCAGCAGGATGGGAGGGGTTGGGATGAGTTGTAGCTCAAGGTCACTTAGTTTTAATTAGGAGTGCTCTGATCGATCGGAAATGTGAAGAGTGATCGGTGATCGCTAAAACTGCCGATCATATGACGCAACGCTTGACAGACAAACTGGTCTGGCGTTACTTCACTGTCTGAAAATTACAAGTTGGCTAAATGCAACATCTGTACTTCGTGGTGGAACTTAAGCAAAACATTTTAACACTACAAACCACATAAGACATTTAAAGGTTGCTCATCGGGAAGAATATGGTGAGTTTTCCAAATTAACAAGCGGAAAGAGAGAGTCCTCAAGTTCGGGAGTCAAGTCTCTACTTCTCAGCCGTCAATAAAAGAGACTAGGTAGTCAGAAACAACAACCCTACAGCAAGGACTGTAAGAAAAATCATGAAATAACCAACAAAATAATGGATTTTATTTGTCTGGATCATCAACCGCTGTCCGTAGTTGAATACGAAGGGTTCCGACGTCTCGTGTCATGTTTGGATCCACGTTGGAGCTTTATAAAACAGTGTTTACGCACATTGACCGCCTCATCAAGGAGAACACAACGGCAATAAGCGTCACAGGTGACCTCTGGAGCACGAGTGTGTGTCCCATGTCCATGCTGAGCCTTACAGCACAGTTTATCAATAACGACTTCGAGCTTCAAAAAGGAGTTTTCAGGCTCACACACCGCAGAAGTGCTTGCTTCTACGTTTACTGGTATGTATTTAACATCCCAAGAGAAAAGGTACACGTTATTCTCGGGGATAATGATAAAACAATTGCAAAAGCAGCTCGAGTGCAAATAGTAAACGCCTTTTTAGCACTGCAGGGATGAGAAGAGCCAAAAATGCTGAAATGGTTATATTTGTAAAGAAAAATTTGCCATTGTCGCCGAAGTAAAGAGGATTTCTGTGCCAGCATTGGTCTAGCCTTCCAGTTTAGCTTCTCAGAGGGTAACTCTTCTGAAATTTAATTTCACAAGTGGTTTTTGATTTAGAAATTGATTGTTTTTGATTTGTTTAAGTTATTTTAATACTTGTTTAACTTTAATATGTTGCTTTGTAACCAAAGCAAGCCAATTGGTTCTGAAAAACAAAGCATGTGTTTTATATTTTTGTTGTTACAGTGGTGCACTACAATAAATATCCTTTTGTGAATTTGTACTTGGTCTTCTCTTTATTTTAGTAATGAATATGTTTTGTAAAAATGGTTTTATTCAATCGTTATTCTTCAGATAACCCCTGTGATCGATGTCGGCTATAGAGTATTCAGTGATCGGATGAAAAAATCCCTAGTTTTATTTGGAGGTCGTGTACGGTCTGTTTCATGTGTTCCTCTGTGTGTTCTAGGAGTGCATTCCAGAGCTCTACACACACTTCTTAAACTTAGGTTTAGAAGCACATATGTACGCTTCGCAGTGGTTCCTCACTCTCTTCACAGCCAAATTCCCCCTCTACATGGTCTTTCACATCATCGATCTCCTGTTGTGTGAGGTAAAGCCAACTGTTTATATTTTTCCTCTTTTCCCTCACGTTCGATTTTTAATATTTATTTTCTGGTTGTGTTTTCAAATTTGGTCAGAAGACTTTAAATCTTATATTTTAAATATTTAATAGACAGTATTAAAAACCAAAATGGTAAAATGAAGAATAAACTTGTGTCACCGGAGACCCTAGTGGCTATTGGGCTTTATACTTTTGTTTGTCATTTGTTTTAGATTCTTTGTAAACTCTCTGTAATTTTATAATAGTGTATGCCTATGTCCGTTAAGTTTTCAGCATTTGCTTTTTATAATAAAAACAGCTTTAATATGTCTACCATGTTTGGTTTTATTGCATTGTCATATTTAATATCTAAATGTAACAGATAGCCGTATTTTGTTTACTCTCATTTGTTACTTGCTGAAAAGGAACTTGTATCCAGCGCCGGCCATTCCAATACGTGTATAACCATCACATTTGTGTATTTATACATACAAAGAGCTTCACATTTACTTTTTCACAAATATTTACCTTTAAGCATTTTATAAAAATGGCTGTAAATCGGTCATAACAGTGTAAGTTATTTTGAGAATAAGACAGGTGCTAATTTAATTATATTTAATTATAATTTAATTAATCAATTTAACAGATTTCTTAATTTTCCTATTTTCTCTCACACAAATCCATCCTTTACTGTCATAGCGCCAGTGATGGTCAAAGTATTTACTTAAAAGTGTGCTGTTTCTATACTAAGAAAATGGGAAAATACTATGTATTTTTAAACAGATATTCCTGCACTTTTTAAGTTAAAAATGCTCAGAGCATTGTATTTTTGTGTCTGAATTTTTGTGTAGGGTTTAAATAAATGAAATCCATTTCTACAAAACCTTTAAGTGCTGTGAATTTAATTTTTTCTTGCACTTGTGACACCCCAATGAAATCTCAGCCCACTGCCAATTTGATTTTGAGACCATTTGCTTGTAATATTCCATAACTGCCTTAAATACGCCCTACTTTTTTCTCCTTCCAGGGCATCAACGTAATTTTCAATGTGGCTCTTGCTTTATTGAAGGTAATAATTTGTTTGTTAATCAAAATAGTATTTTGTAGTAAATTTAACCTGAAGCTACCTCATCGCCATGGTTACAGCTCTTCCAGGCATAATGTGTTCACTAGTAGTTCATATCCATTAAGAGCAGAAACTGAGCATCGCTATATACGCTCTGTCTGCACACAGACATCGAAAGATGACCTCTTACAGACGGACTTTGAGGGTGCGCTGAAGTTCTTTCGAGTGCCAGTGCCCAAGCGTTACCGCTCCGAGGAGAACGCCAAGAAGCTGATGGAGCTCGCCTGCAGCATGAAGGTAAAATGACACGTTCTATAGAATGCCTAGGCACTGTGTAGAATGCTTTAGTTAATAAACATTACACAACTTTATTAATTAATTAATTTAACAACTAATTCAACATCCAAAACCCTAGCACTGAAAGAAGTGACAAGAGAAACCCAACACAAATAATAGTGGCATGAGGGAAAAGTAGGTCTATTTAATCATTTTCTGGGGTGCAATCCAGCATTCTATAGAATGCCTAGGCAATATGTGAAATCCCGATCGTTTCATGCTTTGCCAGATACATTTGAGGCGTTCTATAAAATACAAATGCTTAGAATAAAAATGTTGGCAGTATTTACAACATGAAAGCATTAAACCATTGGAAGGGTTTCGTTTGATTTCTTTGGTTATATTTTATCAACCTATAATTATTCTAGAAAAGCAGATTTCAAATGGTTTTGAAGCCTTGGCACATTATGCCACATTTGCTTTGGTGCTTTTCACTTTGCCCATTACTAGTGTTCACACGCCTTTACCAACACAACCAGGGCCTTTCCATCCAACAGCACCATGTAGTGGTTAAACAGACATTCGCCTCCAACATATGGTGATATTAAAAATACATATATGTTGTAAAAACCTATTTAGCAGATTATTTAGCATACGTTTATACAATAGAGATGTTAACCTTGGGATCATTAGACGCTGCCCATATGTAATCTCATTCTTGTCCAGCAGAGGGCACTGTTGGAGTGAACACAGACCATGTTTTTACTTCCTTTTTCTCAGTATCCTCCTCTGGGGAATCTTGCACAAAAAGCTGGGGTAGACCCAGTCAAAACTGTGCCCCTGATTTACAGAGACAAGAACACTATGAGAGCTCAGACAAGCAGGAGTTAAAATGTGTTCAGATGATCGATGGTTGAATCTGTATTTATTTATTTGTTCCTAATGGAATTTGCGATCTCTACCTCATTTCAAAACCTGGAAGCTGTTTAAATAAGCTTGCAGGGTTCATAGTGTGTGAAATAAGGAGCAGCTCCTCGTCAGTATATTGAGGAACATGTGTTAGTTTAAAGTAGATGGCTACTGCTCAAACATCTGTAGAGATTAAGTTTACTCTTTGAGGATTAGCTGGCCAAAGTTGCTAGCACATCCTGCTACTGAGGATAGTTTTTCTGTTAATCCTTATAGTCAACTTTAGAAGCAGATTCCAGTGTGCTAGAGTCGTCTATGTGCTTGTCTTCTGTTCTAAGTAATCAAGTAATTGGATTTAATGAATAATCTAGTTTGAAGGACACTAGAGAAAAGAAAGCTTTTGGTGATTTGAATTTCCGCACTGTATGTTATGCAACTTTCGGATTTGAGTCATTCATAATATTTAACATTAATCAGATTTAAAAACAATATTTCTGAGCAAACTGAATAGTTCAATGTGTGCAAATTTGAGAATTACCATTTGTGAAATTCATTTTTCAGAAGGAATCCCTGTAAACTGTGGAGTTCCTCAGGGCTCAATCTTGGGTCCCATTTTATTCTTTTTTTTTTTTTTGCTCCCGATTTTTGGAAATTCAATGTGTTGCAGAGGACTTACAAATGTATGTCCCGATGGATGCCGCTGATTCGAGTTCCATTTATTCTCTTTTGGAATATGTGTTGCATGGCAACCAATTTTCTACACATGGTCTTAATTAAATTTTTTGTAAAACATAATCACTATAGTCTATAAAACATTGAAACAGAAATAGTTTTCATTTTAACCATTTCTTACATTTTGGATTTGTAGCATTTTGGAACTAAATTCTCATATATTCTTTGTTTTCCTAACTTTCTCATAATGATTTAGTTTGTTCTGGCTCTTTTTTCAAACTGTTCTTGATTTCTCATCTTCCCATCACATCCCATTTCGATTCTAGTGGACCACACAACCCAATGCAACACCCCTTGTGATCAAAAGAGCTTCGACACAAAGACACACATCTCACATCACCACACCCAGCCTAACCGCTCCCCGGGGCGTCGCAGGAAAGCACGCTGACAGATGAAGTTTCTCTCGCATCGAGAGCTTTCATGGATCCCATTTCATCCGCGGATGCTTTAGGAATTTAATATGGAACAGAGCCGGTTCTGTGTCCTTCAGAGTGTCCGATTCAGCGCAGGGCTAAATAGAGCTCATTTACAAACACACAGCTACCTGCGGGTCTCACACCGGCTCACAGAGTTCTGGTGAGAAATGGTTGGTGCTCTGCACACAAAACACACTCAGTCTCTCGGAAATTGGGTCATTCAATGGAAATAAGAGGTGTATTGAGCTGCAGCTGGATTGGGTTTGAGTCGAGGAAGTGCTTGAACAGAAATCCCTTTTTCCATTTATTTTTGAGTCTTAAAAAACAAGGCTGTGCCACAGCTTTTTATTTTTGAGTTGTATGAAGACTATTCTAGTGAGGACAGACTACATATACCGTAGTCTCATATGTAGAAACATTACCGGCTCATGTCAATTCACCAATTGATGGTGCCCCATGAGGGGATAGGGTTACTGACGGGTTATGATTGGGTCTTTGATGGGGTCGAGAGTGTGGCCGGGTGATGCCGCACTGTTAGGGTTAGTCTGTGAACCAAGTTGAGAGATTGGGGGATCTCTTGGAGGTGTTGGTTTTATGGGTGCTTGCCAGTTTTAAAGGGCTTTGAATAAAACACTTGGTAATATTATAAATAATCATTGGGAAGACTGTTGAAATTGAAAAAAAGGCTTAAATTATTTCACTTTTCAGACTTTCTTTCGATATTCACTTTTTTTTGGCACACACGACGATTGCAATCATTGCGTTGTTCTCCATGTCTGTGAGAACTTTTGTTTGCCGTGTATATAAAGCCAAAGCTTCGTGTATTAACGAGAGAATGCACTGTATAGATTCTCCAACAAAAGAGATCGAAGGCTTCGGTTGCCAGATTGCAGAATATATTTATCAAAAAATATCCATGTATTATTCTGATCATCTTCTTTTGCTTTCGAAGCTGAACTCCAGCATTTTTTCATGGTTTAATGCATGTGGTTGTGATGGGAAGCTTTTTTAATAATTGAATACTTTCGTGTCTCTGCTGTTGTTCATACTTCAAATGGCCTTGTTTGTTACAGATCAGCCAGAAGAAGCTCAAGAAGTACGAGAAGGAATACCACACCATCCGCGAGCAGCAGGAGCAGCAGGAGGCGCCTATCGAGAGATATGAGGTACTTTAGCGGGTCCGCTGGGATTTTCCCATCTGCATTCATGACGGCGTGCACATGAATATTTACATCGTTCATTTGCACGTGCGTGCAGCGGCTCAAATGCATTTAATCTCGACTAAGATTTTACACCCCCCCCCTCCCTCAATCACAACTAGTTTCCCACACTACGCTCAGCCCAAACTCATTTTCCTCCGATTGTATTCTGCTGCTGCTGCTGTTAGCATATGCGCTATTGCTGATGATGAGCAGCGATGTGAGGTCTTCGGAGACGGATGACCAGATGGTTTCGACTCATGAGGAATTACTCGGTTTAGGAGCTGAATTATTATATTGAAGATAGTGCTGGAAATCAGTGCTACTCAAAACTTTTCACAGACTCATCAAAATCGAAGTATTTTTGGTTTCTCTTTCGTGGCACAATACTGATTTCCTTCTGTCTAATCCGGCTTCATCTCAGAGTTTCCTTGTGTTCCCAGCACAGTTAACCATTATAGTGATTGTCACGAGTCTCCAATGAACTCTATTCATTCCACAGAGAGAAAACCGCCGGCTTCAGGAAGCAAACATGCGTCTGGAGCAGGAGAATGATGATTTGGCTCATGAGCTGGTCAGCAGTAAGATCGCCCTGAGGAAAGACCTGGACAATGTAAGGATTTGAAGCTGAAAACTTTCACACCTGCCTCTGTTTTGAAGATTAAAACACAGCCTCCTTTTGCTCTCAGGCTGAGGAGAAAGCGGATGCGCTCAATAAAGAGCTTCTCATCACTAAACAGAAGCTGGTGGATTCTGAAGATGAGAAGAGGCGCCTGGAGGAAGAGTCTGCACAGGTTTAGTAACAGCACAGAGGGTTTTGGAGACTTTTATAAACTGCTACTTGCACTACATCCTAAAGTACAGACAAAGTTACATTTAGTGAACTACTGCATTATGTTTAAGATTTAGTCACAGTGAGGGGAAGAAGTATTTTGAAGCATTCCGGAAGTTTAAAGGGGTCTTGACTGTTTATGGATCTCCAATTTCATCGATATAGTGAGTTTTACAAATCAGGGTTTTTTTCTACTGATGACAGAAAGTTTATTCCTGTAGAAGGAGATTTGCTTGTCACCAAGTGAGCAAAACCAGTGTTAAATTGTTCCTTTTTTAAAAAAAACTAATCTTCATTAAAATTAAGCTTAAAAAGCAGATGTTTTATTCCAAACACTGGCTCACTCCTTTTAACAGACTTTTTTTTGGTAATTTTGATTTAGTTCAGGTGAATGCAAAGCAGCATTTTCTGCGAGGGAAAGAAGTATTTTGATACACAAATGTGCTGTTCATGGACAACCAATTATACAGAAGATTTTCCCCAATAACGACCTGTGGTTATAGGAAATATAAACTAGATTTATAATGATTAATTTAAGCTAATTTTTATTATAGTTAATAATTATTATAATATTTATTTAAAATAAAAAGATTATTATTATTATTATATATAAAACTTTAATTATTCTGGCACACTTTCAATATTAACTGTACCACATTGAAATGTACTGTTGTGGAAATGAAACCAAAAATCGAAATTCCAGCAAGACCTCAAACACGTCTAAAATATGAGTGATGGGATCAAAATCACCATGGGGTTCAAATACTTCTTTTCCTCACCCCAGGAGACTATAGTGACGAAAAGTTCAATTGTTGCTCACATGATTAATTGATTTTTAAGCTGTGACATAAAAGTTAAAAGCAGTTTTCAAGTCTATTGATATAAAGTAATTTATAAAGTACAACATCTTTATGATTGAGTTCTCCCTCTATTTGACTTTCTCTGGGAAAGCTCTGACTGGTTGTTTAGTTGCTCACGTGGTAAATTGACTTTTAATCTGTAGTATAAATAATACATAATAAAAGTAGTTTTAATAATAAATATTTAATAAAGCTGAGTGTCTTTATAAAGAGAGTGCTCCCTCTGTTTGAATTGTTTGCTCTGAAAAAGCTCTTCCATTAGTGGGATGGAACGGTCTTTACTGGGACATTGTTGACATCTCTTTTTGTTGTTTTAAATTCTTTTTTTTTCAGCTCAAAGAGATGTGTCGAAGAGAACTGGACAAATCTGAGTCTGAGATTAAGAAGAACGGCTCGATCATCGGAGAATACAAGCAGGTGAAGACTGTTTGGGGATTCTGTCGCTGTATTGAAGTCTAGTTTACATCCAAGACCCAGTTGAGATGCATAATTAGTTTTATTTGAACATTCAAGACGTATGTAGAATACTTGCATTATATGCTCTCGCCAGGAAACCAGAGCAAAATCATATATAGAAGTCTTTGTTGAGTGTCGAGGAGATTCTGGCCTGAAAGTGGCACCTTCAGTGCAGGTTTGAGAGCGTTCCTATAAAAATAGTTGAGCCTCTGTCCCTGCAGAGCTCATTTTAATGGGGCCGCTGACAGCTTGATTCATGGTGGAGCATGATAATGGTGTCCTCTGAGCTGAAGAAGCTCTGTCTCTTATTTTCTTATATTGCTCGTATGAGCCAGGCAGCACACATTGAAAGCCTAAGGCCTGTGGGTATCATGCTGGAAGGCTTTCCCAGTGTTACATGAACACACATCATACTGAGGGCTCATTAGTGAGAGGATGACGGCCTCAAAACATCTGTCGTGTGAAGACAAGGTTGAAATCTAAAGAGCAAAAATATCTTACCTCCATTTTTGAGAGAAAAACAGGTGTTTGGCGGTATAACACGAGCTGAGTACAGTATATTAACTTTAATTTAGTGTTTCGAAATATCTTAATGCGAGTACAGACTGAAAAGTATGGGAAACTGAACTCCAAATGTGCCCAAACTACATTTCAGCCAAAGAGACTGGCGTTTACCTTAACTGTTACCCGAAGCCCCCCCCCAAATAATCCAAGTCCTCTCTCATCTGGGTCATGGCACCAATTTAAACCTCCTTTTAGTACAGATTTACCGTTCGTAACTGATACTAGTTGCCCCCCAATATACTAAAATTCGTAGTTCTTGCTGTCTTGGGTCACGGCACCAATTTAGGCCTATTTTGATTCAAAGAGACTGATTTATTTGAACCAAGTGACTTAATACAGTCCCAAAGCCAATATAAGTCTCGTTTCGATCAGAAAATCTGAGATTTAGCTTAATTACACTTGCTTCAAACACACGATAACAGTCCTTTCTGATTTGAGTCACGATTATCTGATTGACCTGCGTTTGTTCCTCAGATCTGCTCTCAGCTCAGTGAACGACTGGAGAAACAGCAGACGGCCAACAGAGGAGAGCTTGAGAAGATCCGGGTGAGGCTTCAGGATTCTCTTTAACCGGTCGATATGTTGAGCCTTAAATAGCCGCTTGCTGTGATTTGAACACATGTAAAGATTCATGTTGTTTTCTGTTCAGATGAAGGTGGAAGGCTGCGAGAAGTGCAGCCTTCTCTTTAATAAAGAAGGCCGTCTGAAGGCTCTCAGTGCTCAGAAGGAAGGCAGCGAGGAGGATACCGATGAGGAGAAGGAGATTCTGAAGAATCAGCTGAGAGAGATGGAGCTGGAGCTTGCCCAGACCAAACTGCAGCTGGTTGAGGCTGAGTGCAGGATCCAGGTGATGTTCTGCTTTTTTTTTTTAGACTCAGGAAAATAGACTCCCTTTATAAAAAGTATTAGTGTACAGAAGGGAGAGGTTGCTGTCTAGAACACATTCCCTTTTCAATACTTCAAACTCAAAGCGTTAAATTTAACCTCTGGTGAGTCCAAAACATTTAGCATTATTTTAAACTGTTAACTCACCCCAAAATACTAATAATGCTAGTACTCTCTAAATCGGGTCACGGCACCAGTTTAAACCTCTATTAGTCAAAGAGACAGTGGTTTAGTTTAAACTGTTATTAACTCACCCCAAAATACTAATCAAGCTAGTACTCTCTAAATCGCGTCACGGCACCAATTTTAAACCTCTATTAGTCAAAGAGACAGTGGTTTAGTTTAAACTGTTATTAACTCACCCCAAAATACTAATAATGCTAGTAGTCTCTACATCGGGTCATGGCACCAATTTTAAACCTTTATTAGTCAAAGAGACAGTGGTTTAGTTTAAACTGTTATTAACTCACCCCAAAATACTAATAATGCTAGTAGTCTCTACATCGGGTCACGGCACCAATTTTAAACCTTTATTAGTCAAAGAGACAGTGGTTTAGTTTAAACTCTAATTAGCTCACCCCAAAATACTAATAATGCTAGTACTCTCTAAATCGGGTCACAGCACCAATTTAAACTTCCCTTTAGTCAGAGATGAGTTTATTTGTATTGTTACTACCTGGCCCCAGTGCACTTAGCTGTTGCATTGACCCTGATATTATTGTTAGACCTTTGAAAAGTTTAAGAAATTGAGGTTTACCTCAATGATTCTAACTAGCTGATCCCTAATCTAGCAACTAGCATTCAAGCAAATTTTTGATGTTCCACTGCAAGCGTTATCTTATTAAATAAAGACAGTGTAAAAATATGATAAAATGCCACATACAAAATGTTATTACAGTCAGTTTTATTAAAAAAGAACCTTATACAAAACACATTATAGCAAACCAGCTTCATAAAAGGCAAACTTTTGGACCTGATTTAGCAATTCAACCTAAATTTAGTAGCTCTGGAGAAAATAGTTAGGAATTAATCTTTTCGAATTTAAAGAAAAAAAGTTTTCCTTTGAGAGACGTTTTGCTCATGATCAGGGTCTCTCTGTGAATCTTTAATGTTTATCAAATTTAAGCTGATGGGGAAATTTCACTTAAAATAATTCTAAATAAGCAAATGTTATGATGAAAATGATAATTATACATATGAAAGGGCTAATAAAGAGAAACAAAACAAAGATCCATACAGTTCAAAACAGCAATGTTTAACAAAAGGCTAATATATAGATTGTAAAATAACAGCAGTTAGACCACCGGATCTAGCAGAGGTAAAGAGATAGAAACCTAGTTAGACAATGAAATCATCGCTTGCTTGAGGATGGAGTGGTGAAGAGTAGTCCGGTGATCTGTTTGCAAGTTTATGCAGAGCAATGGATAGGGGTCTGCCACGGTTTCACGACCTAAGAAACATGTCATGTTGCAAAGTAAAGGTTAGAGAGATTGTCTCATCATCATGATCATCATCACAAATATACAGGTGCTTTCACACCGCGAACGAATCGTTCTGTACCTGAGCCCTGAAGAGTGTTCACACTGCAACATTTACCCATAGAATGCCAGCAAGCAGCAGTCGCACTTTATACACCGCACGACTCGACAACTTGACCCCCGCCGTGCATTACAGATTACTCTCGATCTGCGGTAACGTTTTTACAAATATCATTTTTACAAGATGTACATGTAATTATTACGAATGTTGTTTTTCCGAAATATTCATGTCGTTTCAACGAATGTCATTTTTGCAAGATATTCATGTCGTTTTTCCAAAATATTCATGTCGTTTTTATGAATGTCATTTCAACAAATGTCATTTTTAGGTGATATTCAAGTTGTTTTTACAAGATATTCATGTAATTTTTACAAATATTGTTTTTGCGAGAAATTCATGCCGTTTTTACGAATGTCGTTTTAGCGAATATCATTTTTGAGAGATATTCATGTCGTTTTTCTGAAATAGTCATGTAGTTTTAATGAATATCGTTTTTAAGAGATGTACATGTAACTATAACGAAAGTCGTTTTCATGAGATATTCATGTCGTTTTAACGAATGTCAATTTTAGGTGATATTCATGTCGTTTTTACAAATGTTGTTTTTAGATGATATTCAAGTTGTTTTTACGAGATATTTATGTCGTTTTAACGAATATCGTTTTTACGAGATGTACATGTAATTATAACGAATGTTGTTTTTATGAGATATTCATGTTTCAACGAATGTCGATTTTAGGTGATATTCAAGTTGTTTTTACGAGATATTCATGTCGTTTTTACGAATGTCGTTTTAACGAATATCAATTTTGAGAGATATTCATGTAGTTTTTACGAGATTCTCATGTCGTTTTAACGAATGTCATTTTTACGAGATATTCGATATTCGAATGTCGTTTTTAGGTGATAAGTTGTTTTACGTTTAAGTTGTTTTTACGAGATATTCATGCCGTTTTTATGAATAGTAATTTTTACGAATATTGTTTTAACGAGATATTCATGTCGTTTCAACAAATGCTGTTTTTAGGTGATTCAAGTCGTTTTTACGAGATATTCATGCCGATTTTATGAATATTGTTTTTGCGAGAAATTCATGTAGTTTTTACGAATGTCATTTTTACGAGATATTGTTTTTGCGAGAAATTCATGTCGTTTTTACGAATGTCATTTTAAAGAATATCATTTTTGAGAGATTTTCATGTCGGTTTTCTGAAATAGTCATGTCGTTTTAACGAATATCGTTTTTACGAGATGTACATTTAATTATAGCGAATGTTGTTTTTACGAGATATTCATGTTTTAGCGAATGTCATTTTTACAAAATATTCATGTCGTTTCAACGAATGTCGTTTTTAGGCGATATTCAAGTTGTTTTTATGAGATATTCTTGCTGTTTTTACGAATGTCGTTTTAACGAATAACAATTTTGAGAGAAATTCATGTCGTTATTACGAGATGTACATGTAATTATAACGAATGTTGTTTTTACGAAATATTCATGTTGTTTTTACGAAATATTCATGTTGTTTTTACGAGATTCTCAAGTCGTTTTTAACAAATGTCATTTTCCGAGATATTCATGTCGTTTCAACGAGTGTCGTTTTTAGGTGATATTCAAGTTGTTTTTACGAGATATTCATGTCGTTATTACGAATATTGTTTTTGCAAGAAATTCATGTCGTTTTTCTGGATGTTTAAGTGAAGTCGTTTTACAAATGTCGTTTTTACGAGATATTCAAGTCGTTTTTACGAATAGCGTTTTCCGAGATATTCATGTCGTTTTGACGAATGTTGTTTTTCCGAGATATTCATGTAGTTTTTACGAATAGCGTTTTTACAAGTCATGTCGTTTTTTTCAAGATAATCATGTCGTTTTTACAAGGTATTCATATCGTTTTAACAATTTTTCTGCTGTTTATGTTCGTTTTTTTACTAGGTACAGTTTAATAATACTTAAACATTATAATTAAAACTAATATTATTATTTTCAATGGTATAGTTTGTTTTGAACATTTTCATTGTTTTCTAAGGTTTGATTAGTAAGCAGAGGTGGGAAGTTTTTTAGGCCATTTTGCCAAGCATTAGATTTATGATTAGCGAATATAGCGATGGTCAAAAATGGACTTACCAGACATGAAAGGGCAAGCGCAGATCTAGGTTTCAGCTTCTCCTTTCTTAGGAAGTCTTTGTGGACCTGAAAGTCATATTTATTTCGGGTCAAACTCCTATTCTCTGCTGGTATCTGAAGAAGCCGCGCACTTTTATTAGCTTCTTGTTTAACATCTCATCTCTTTGTTAGAATTAAATGAACCATTTTCAATCCCTACAAGAGGTTTCACAAACTGACCAAGGAAATGTGCTCTCCAGGATCTGGAGCATCATCTGGGTCTGGCCCTGAATGAAGTCCAAGCAGCCAAAAAGACTTGGTTCAATCGGACGCTGAGCTCAATCAAGACTGTGACGGGGGCCCAAGGCAAAGAGGGGATCTAGCAGCAGCAAACCACTTTTGTACAAACCTTCCCCCTAGGGTTCCAGTTGGTCACAAATCCTTTAACGCTTTGTCTTTCTACTACTGAAGCTAAAGAAAGGCCCGTTCCGTTAAAAGTGACTCCTGTGGATGTGAACGTTTCTGTCTGCTGTCCTGCTCACGACTACTTGCACAAACAAGGTACGAGCCGGCGTTACCGTAGCGCGGAGAGAATGTGTTGCTTGTATGCATGACTGAGCTCGGTTTGTTCTCTGTGAGGAAGTTTCGGCTGGATACCAGCACACTGTTCACACATTACAGGAAGCAGGGAGCACAAGCTCTGATTGGTTAAAGCACATCCGTAATGTTTGCCTGTATGTTTGGGTCGGGCTCGCTTTGGGGAAAGTCTTTGCACTTTAGACATATTTATATTAATATCAGGCTTGCTCAAGTTCTTGTCCTCGTCTAAAATAATCCCAAACGGTCTCTGAAGATAAACGAGGCTGTAGGAAATGGCACTGGGTTGTAAATAAACTTTTTTTTGATTAATTTTATATTTCGATAACTATTTGGTATCCGTATTAATGTTGCTTAATTGTTCTTTGCATCCATACTCAAGTTTGCTTTTGACTTTCCAGCTCTCATTACATGCCAAATGTGCTTTACCCGGCATTCCTTGCGTGCGGACATGCTAATATTGTAAGTCTCCATGAATTTCATTATAAAATCATGAACTGCTCTCGTGTCTGTTCTTTAATAAAATTTGGTGAAACTACCTTTGCCTTTAAACCACACTTACACAAAGTCTGGGGTTTTACATGGTTATAGTCAGGTCTATGCTGCTACAATTATACCGAACGCACAACTGGTTGTGAAACCCAGTCATGAACTCAAACAGAAACAGCTGTGTAGGAGGCTCAACATTTTAAGATTTAACTGCACAGATAATTTGTGTTTGGAGTACATTTGAAATTAATCAAAGGGTACGACACAAATATTTACATTTTTTTCATTGCTTCATTCAGTTTGTTGTAGAACGTCAAGGTTAAGCATGTTATTGAAATGACCAAATGTATTATCTTTATGTTTCTAGCAACATTAGACAGTTATTAAATAAAGACATTAGAAATAAATCTGTTACCCCCGGGTGGATTTTTGGGGTTTCCACTTGGATTTCTTCTAGTTTAAATGAAACACTTCCTTTATCTACAAACAATGCAGGTGAACAAATACTTAGATGTTTAAGAAAACACTACATTTTAGCATTTCTGCTTACTCCAAGTCCCCCTGTTTTAAAACTTGTATATTACTTAATAAAAAGTATCTTATATCATATAGAAACATCTGTAAATTACTGAAAATGGGAGTAAATAATAGAAATAATACACAGATGCATTTTCACACATTGCGTATGACAAAACGTTGCATATTTTATAAAAGCAGAAAGTTTCAGTTTTTAAATCGCACTAAAAGTTACTTGAAGCCATTTAAAGGTTCAAACCCAGCAATATTTTTTAGAAGGCATTTGATTTGTTCCATTTCGGCGCTATAAGTAGCAAAATCCTCAAGATTTAGTAAAAATAAAAACGGTGCAAGACCCTTGTCCTCCTTGTTTTTCGTTATCGTACGGCGCAACAAATCATTTGAAGAATTATAATTGCGATAAATAAGCTCTCAGACTGAAAAGACCGTTGTATATGTAAATCTGCGCCTTATTTCTGTACCTAAATATTTACAGTTGTTTGATTGTGCTCCCAGTGTTAACAATGATCACCAGAATTTCTACCAATAATATCCAGCTACAAAAGTGTTCGGTATTTGACAAAGATCTGAGACTGTTGAACTCTCTAAACACTCAAGGCCTCTACACATCGATCCGAATTGAGATTCCCATGAATCTGTGGATGGCTTCTTAGCAGGGTGCACTTCACCAGAGTTGCTGAAATATTGATGCAGTGACATTCCCTGCCTAAAGATGGCGTTTGAGGTACAATAGATGCACTGCTTGGCACACGGGGAAACAGGAAGCAAAAGACGACAGAGAAGAAATCAAAGAACACAAATCATTGCTGGCGAGCGTTTTATTCGGTTGGTGGCAGGATTTGTGATGTGTTTTTTCCCCTGTACAAAGTCGCTTTGAAAATGTGGGATGAGCGCTACCCAGTGGCTGTTTTACGTCCTACTCGCATCAAAAGAGCCAGCTTTCATTGGTCGCTCTCGTCGTGAAAACCCAACCCAATATGAGAATCTAAAACTCTCTTTCATTGGCCCCCCTCGTTCGGTAAAATGTGTGACCCCCACGGTTTTCCATAGAGGCACGTTCTCGCACAAAACTTCGTATCGGTGTGTAGAGGCCCTGTCTTTCACCCGAGAGAAAATCAGCATTGTTTTATGTGCACCTATTTTTTATGCAAATGCACTCCCCACATTCTCATTAATTCATAGTTGACCACACCCCTTTTCTCGAGGTTTTCAAAGCGCAAAACATCTTTCAGGTTTTATCCATTGACAAAAGTGTTCACTCACCCACTGAAGAACGATGTAGAACATTCCAATTCATGGTTTATCTCGGCAAAATCAGCTGTATTTCTGCAATGGGTGCGGCCATGTTTCACCACCAACAACCAAAAAAAGATGTTCCCATGTTAATTAATTTGTTTAAGCTTGGCACATTAAACCTTTAAATGGCACTTTTGCTGTGTAAAGTCATCACACGGGGACGGGACATGAACAGGGTTTCGGAGTGTTCTTTCTGCCAGTTAGAAACCATCATAAATCTCAGATGGGCCGCTCATTTGTTGCTTGTTATTGGGTTTGTTAATTGGTAGGCATTCGTTTAGTACTCACAGCTTGTGCTGAGTCTCAAGGTTTCGCTGACACAGGCCTGGTGCTCTCCAGTCATCCAAAATAGCTTCTAAAGGAGGCGAGGGACAGCTGCAGGATCTGTAATAGTTTTCCCAGATGAGAAGTGTCTATTAAACTGTTGGGATCGTTTACATTCTGGCACGCTCCAACACTCACCTCTCCACAGCAGGTTACTCCAGAGGAGGCTCCTTTCTACATTAGGTGGTCGTCGAGAGAAATCCTGTTTTTCGATTGGTGCAGACATCCCAAACTTAATCCTTTTGTGCCAAACAAGCTCGAGTTTGATGTCATTGAGTAATCTCTTGGCATTTTGCGTTTGATTTAGAGACCTAGAGATAGCTCGTGTGGATTATCCTTCTTTACATCGTTTATAGTTTCACACATGCTGCACGTTGTCCTGGTCATATTTAAAGACGTAGATTAGAAAAGTAATTAAGAGCACATTTCTCATCGCTGACAACTATTATTCGAGAATTATTTTTGCAGGGAGAGTGGCGCACGGAATAGAAATAGAAGCCTTTCGATGGGCTGATTGTCAGGCGGAATCCCAGAGAGGCTTCAGCGGAGAGACATATGGCCAAACTTGGCCCTGGAGAGTCGGTGTCATGCAGAGTTAAGCTCCCGAACCAACGTGTGGAACGTTTGCAAACTAACAAGGAACAGACAAGTGTTGCCAAGCTAAACCCCTGGAAAAGAACGACGATATCTTTAGAACTAGTCCACAAATTATACAATTTCAGACAAATGGAAACCAGCAAAAATGTGGGGGATTATCAGTTCTTTTCCAGGGTATACAGGCCGCTGAAAAGGCGTGGGTGCTTTCGTGTGCTAAAGTATCGGCACCCTTCGGCTCAGTATGGCCTAGCTCTACTCACTTCAGTTCACCCCTGAGTTTCCGCTAGCTTCCAGCTCATCACTCCAGCTGAAATGTGACTGAAATGAACAATGTTTCGATTGGTTATTGCACCCATCAAGCTCACGCTGGACACGGTCTTCTACAGTTAGAGGAAGGAAGGTCTAAACCTCGTTTGGTTATTGTCAAATCATTTTTCATTTAGAAAGTGGTGCTAACTGGTACAAAATGGTGGAATTGTTTACTGCTGGTGGTTGTACCATTGAAATAATGTGGACAAAGTGTCAGTCAAAACAGGCTCTGTGTGGGCGTCGCCTCTGTGAAAGTGCATCATCTCCCGGTAATCAAAAATGGGCAAAAGATCCACGGAGACGTGCTGTGGGCGTGGAAACCACACACTAAAAACAAAACAAAAACAAAAAAAAAAACACAAGAAGTTGTTTATCAGATGAAACTAAAGGACAACGCCATAATGAGAACATCTGGCCGTCAAGAAACCACGCCCTAAAATTAAGCATAACTTTAAGGTTTATTAATCCCAATCAAAGGAATTGAAAAGGTCACCTCTTACTTAAATTTAGCTCAAGTCGTTTGCTTTTTGTTCACAGTAAAAACAGTGAATGCGATGAAGGATGAAAGATAGATCAAAGCTCATCAGACCAGCCGTGTTACATGGTGTTTGTTTTACCAGTGAACAAAAATCCCATGTTTTTCCCAGTCAATACATTTTACTGGTATTTCAACAAGATACAATTCACATTTAACAAACTTTGATGGGACTTACCTCAAAACAAATGTAGACATCTCCGTTTCTATCCTCAGATGGCTCCCTAGCAGACAATTTCCCGTGTCATGGTCTTGGGTACGGAGTAAAATAAATCATTGCCAAACCTCTCAGGTTCACATCATTTTAACTGCAAGAAATGAACAAAAACACGGCAAAGAAAAGCAACCTGGCCGTAAACGTCTATGGAAAATATTGGAGCGACCCAGAATACACAGCTGTAATTGGTTATCCATTCTTTTAGGGAGTGGCTTAGCACAAGTTAACCTAAAATATTCTAACCATTCCCCAAAGAATAGAGGGTGTGCACATGACATCACGGTACTCAGAGGATGCTGCTGTGAGTGGCAAAAAGCGTATGGGTTTCGCGATTGACTGCTCGAACTGATTTTCAAACTTCAGGAATTCATTCTAGAGATTCTTGATATCCAAAGAAAGACTTAAAAGTTGGGTAGAACAGCTTTCCTAATTAAAATCATTCTTAAACAACCAGAATGTTCATAGATGTCTTCGTCTTATTAACATCTTTGACAAATCCTACTTTAAAGTACGAGCAGGTATCAAGGCACACATTTAAACTCTGCTTTTTGCACTGTCCACGTGTTTAGATCAGGAACATAGAAATGTCGACGTATACAAATCAAAATTCTGCCCAACTCTCAAAAGCTGGGCATCCAGTAAGGAACACGGTCAAGACTTAAGAGTGAAATCATAAGAATCACTTGCAATTTGGCCTTTTTCCTCAATAACGCAGACATTTCACTGCTTGTTTTGCCACATTGTGTCAGCGAAGGGGGTGTAGCACAGTGGGGAAAAAAATGTCTCGCTTTACCAATTCAGCAATCTAGAAAATAGCAAAACCTGCAGTTCATCGACTGACCTCTAGAGGCACCCTTAATAAAAGTGTACATATTTTTTTTTGTATCAATCTTTAGTTATACGTTAATGTAATTGTAAACTTTTAACCACTCATAGATCTTTTCTGTGTCCAGGACCTGCATCATTACCTGGTGATGGTGCTCTTGCGTGGCTGGCTACGCCTTATTTAAGCCTCCAACCAATTAATCAGAGACAAACATAGTGTTTGCCAGTCTTTAAAAACATATTACTGGCATTTTCAAAATTGTGAAAAACTTTCATTGCAGAACATGCAAAGAATAAATTAAAATAAACATTTAATGTTTATCTTCAGACAATTAATATTTTTGTAAATAGAAGTTTACACTTAATAGAGATCAGTATGTTTAGAATTATCAAAATAACTTGCGATTTGGCCCTTTTTTTATTATTAAACCATTATTTTACAGCTTGTTTTGCAACTGTGGCTCAGTGCAGGGTGTGTGGCTCAGTGGGAACTTACTTTTGCAAAAAATGAAACTGCAGTTCATCGACTGACAACTAGAGGCAAAAGCGAGAACATTTTCAAAAACACAACATTTATCACTTGTTAATTAAAGTCATTTTAACCTTTAAGCTACACATAGATCATTTGCATACGGACCGTTCTATAATGTTTAAAAGGCATTCCGTAACATAGAACTCTCATTTTCAAAACCTGATAACCAACTTTAAAATCATGACTTACACTGAACATGCAACAAAAACCCACAATAAACATTTCATGTCTTCATAGAATTATTTATTGTGTTATATAAAAGTTTACACTTTATAGAGATGTAGCACTTCATTTAAAATCTTGTCAATAACGTGACACAAACCCACGAAAGCATTTTCACAACTGATAGTTTGTCATCACAGCTAGCAAACATCTATATTTCATGTTCATGAGGAACTGCTCGCTCGCTTACAGAAGTTGTGCACAATCACCACATCGTAGTAGTTACTCTTTAAATATCTCCAACCTAGATAATAGTTGTGAAATGGAAAACAGAGCTCCGCAGATTGTCCTCATTCACAATCCGGCTCAAGAGGAGTATTTACACAATCCTGGAAGAGCACGCAAGCGCAGATTTGCCATGCTCGTCAAGTTATAAAAAAACTAATAAATAAAAATAAACAATGCGCCGCATAGTTAAAACAAACAATCCTCATGAGGTTTCTAGAACTTGATTCAGTCTATGTGGATGGGTCTAGAGATATGCAGTTATAGAAAGTACATTCTACAAGGTAAATACATTCCAAAGCTAAAGATGGCTCTGTTGCTGGTTGAGTCTCAAACGTCAGCCGAGACAGAGAAAACATTCTTAATCAAGCTGAATCTGGATCCCTGTGTTCCTCAATTTCCAGCATTTCTTAAGTCCAGTCCCAAACACAAGCCCCTTTCCTTCATGTCATAGCTAGGTTCAGTTCTGATGATTCCCCTTCGATTTTTCTTCAACACAGACATTCAATTCTAGACGGTCAAGGATTAAATAAATGACTATTTGTTACAAAAAAGGTGGAGGATCAACTGTTTGTGAAACTGCAGTTCATCAACTGGCCACTTGAGGTACTCTCATAGAATACAGTCATAGAAAATGGAACTAAATGAAGCTATATTTAAAGAACACCTCACCATTTTCTCAACTTGTTCTTCATATCCACCCAGTATTATATTTCTACTGGTGTTGCTCTACAAACTGAACCACCGCAACATTCTGGTGTAAATAAAGGAAACTTAACTTTATTTCGTTATGCGCAGGCGGAAATGTTCACCAATGCAAGGCAATGTGACGTATATGTTTTACCGGCTAAGTTCCTTTAAAAAAAAAAAGGAAAATCACACAGAATGGAGTGTAGTTCATAAGCTTCAGAAATCTCTGCAAAACTATGCTATGAAACATAGCAAATTTTTCAAATCAAACTACTTTTTAGCAACTGCTGTGTTGTCTCATGGAGCGTTGATGCTTGTTTTACCGATTTTCTGAAAACAGGAATTTACCTCACAACTAGGAATGTGCTTGCTCTTTAAATGCTGTTGCTGGGATTTGCCCTCTCCCTTCTACTTCGTCATTCTTTCCACAATGCAGCAGGGTATTTAGCTTTGGCTTATTCAGTATTTATGCTAAATAAAGCAGCATTTTCTGTTAAATCTTGCTAAACCTTGCTTCCAAAGTCTTCTATAATGGGTTTTGATTCCTATTTCCAGAACAATGTCACACTCAAATAGCCACGTCCCATTCTGTGCATTATCAGTACTTTGAGAGGAAGCGAACTGATCTTGCGCTCTGTTTTTTGAAGGTCGAGAAAAGCAATTTCATAATTATGGCTTTTGATTATAAAAACAATGAATACTGGAAAATATTTTTACTGAATAGTTGCATCTATGAGTGTTATTTCAATACTTTTTCACATTTTAAAAATGATTTTATGAGTAAATTTACAGCGCTTAAAAATTAAGATGTGTCTTATAAAGTTAACATTTTCTTCACCCAATTCCTCTTATTTTTTAAATAATAATTTTTAACATATTTGTTTTTATAGTCCTATATTTTATCGAATTGTGACATGAAATGTATGCAATATATTTGTTCTTTGGCATTGAAAAAATAGCATTTGGGGGAAAACTATATTTCACACACTTCACATGACAAATTTGTTGTTTTCGTGTCATCTTCTGGGCCAGCCAATAGTGACAGTTCTAACTGAGATGTAGGAGAGATGTTAAATCATAAATCTCTGTAAAATTAAGGGGTGTGGTCACTTGATTGACACCTACAGACCCGCTCTGTTCGGTATGGTCTCAAACTCAAACCCCTCTCTGTGCCCTTTATTAGACTTTGATTAAAACATCACCGTCAGCGTTTATCTAGCAGAAGATACAGCTGTGCAGATGCTGCTTCTCTGTGATGGACCACTGAGAGCCAAACACATCTGATGAGCTCCACTCGACTCTGATGAGCAGAATTAAAATTAAAACTCAACAAAAGTACCAAGCTTCACAACATATTTATGAAGACCATCTGGCTGTCGGTGCCACCTGGGGACCAGGCTGGCATGAGGGCCGAGATTTGATGCAGTAAACTTAGACAGCAATGAATGATGTTTCAATCCGACTCTTTGGCTTTTATTTTTGCTGTTTTATGTGGATAGAGCTATTCTTTCATGTCAAACTACAGAAAGCTATGTGTCAAATTCAACTCCAATAAAGATTAAAAATGTTTCTCATTTATTACTTAAGATAGATCATAAATACATCAGAAAAAATATTGAGTCAGCATGTCATTTCTGGATTCTTCAATTAAAAGTAATGTAATAATATATACAAAGTGTCACTCTATGTATCGTGGAGTTACTGGAATCTCTTGCGTTTTCAAGTGATAAAGCAACATAAACCGCTGCGAATGTTAACAAAAAAAGTGGAAATGTAATCTTCCTTTTTAATGTTGCATGCGCCGAGTTTACAAATGTTATCGCTGCCCCCTAGAGGCTGACATTACATGATTTTATTACACAAACTAACCCCGGCGTTC
This sequence comes from Danionella cerebrum, assembly GCA_007224835.1. Classification (NCBI taxonomy): domain Eukaryota; kingdom Metazoa; phylum Chordata; class Actinopteri; order Cypriniformes; family Danionidae; genus Danionella; species Danionella cerebrum. The sequence continues at coordinate 84,929 of SRMA01026790.1, read as the reverse complement.
TTAGCTTTACAGCTAAGTTGATTGTTTAAGCATTGAATAACAAGAATAAAAGGTTTGTTAAGGTCGTATTTGAATTTTATTTCTTGTATTGTCTTATAGAGATAATACGTTATTTTTAGCGTGACATGAGCAGAGTGTATCATTACATACCTAGACATCAGCATTTTAATTTTGCTACAACTTTAAATATACGCCTGAAAGTATTAATTCAAAAACTAGGTACCAAGACCCTGAAAGCTGGATTTAACATTTAACAGAAAGTGCATCTTTTTTTAGCTTAAACATTAGAGATGCTACTACCTAAACACATACTGCATTGGGATCGTGGAGGGGCAAAGAGGAGATCTGGACCGAAAAAGGAAGAACCTAGTTGTGCTTCTTTATTTAAGCAACTTGTAACTTCCTGTTGTGATGTAACTTCCTGTTCTATCCCAGGCAACAGGATTCTAAATACTTTTTCGATTAGACAACATGATTGACACGAAGACGAACAATTATATCTTTTACTTTAAAAGCCGATTCCATAGTTTTCCTATTTGGTGCCACCTATAGACAAAACATCGAATTGCATTGATAGTCGATATCATCTGTTCACGACGCACGCAGATTTGCATCTTTTAAATCCAAAAGATTATCAGCTCAAGGACAAAAAAACATCTGCACCATAGTCAAACTGAGAGGTGTGGTGCTAGCGAGGCATTAGAGGAAGGGGCTTCTGTTTTAGACCATCATTATTGAAATGCAAAGACGTTCAAAAAGTTTTTCTATAATATTGCCTTTAAATACCAAAACTTACGCATAAAAGACTTACCAGCTTTAATTCAAACCTGACTGAAGTCTTGTCTGGTTGGGAAACAGAAAAATTCCTTTGTTTTCCAAAATGCTTGATAAAAGTACCAAAGAAAAAAAAACATACATTGACAAACACAGAGTAAAACTATTGCTGCATTAAAGTACTGTATACTGTACTATTACAATTAAACTACTATAATACTACTCGGTAGTATTTCTGTGGTTATATTCCATTTGCTTCTACTTGAGCTACAATATTTTACAAACACAACAATTAAATATGATTAAATACATGTGGAAATCTGTATTAGGGACACATTCAGAGTTGTTTTTGTCAATTCTGTTGATTACAGAGTATATATTAAAATATCAAAACTATTTTGACATCCAATGTGGTTTACATATGAGACTGTTTGCATAATTATCCTGTCGCTAAGCTCCTTGTTAACGGTTTCCATCTCAGACAACTGGAGAGCCCTTCTATGTTTTTCTATGGTGTAGAAATGTAAAAAGGCCAGATTTCATCAAGGACATTAGAAATGGGGCTTGCATGTTAAAATGGCACACTATAATAGAAATAGAGGTGTTGGTTTCCTGTCTCAATGGAAAAGACTCGCAGTGACAACATCCAGGATCAACACCGTGCTTGGAGACCAATAACTGTGAATAATGTGAGTATCAGTATATTTCAAACTGCTAAGATCTGCTGAAGACCAACTAAGAAGCATCTGTCTGCATCAACCCGAGGCCTGTTTCACAATCGACAAAAAACATATTCAAAGAATGTCTATTTCTTCTATCCTACAACACAAACGCAAACCAAAACAACGGAAATAGAGGGCGCTAGTGAGTTCAGTGAGTTTTAGATGGCTCATATACATGCAGAAGGTTATGCCCAAAGAAGATAACATCTGGGAAAGCCTGGTGACCTCTCTAGCGCCCCCCTAGTTCTGTCTTTTATTTGCAGTATTTTGTGCACCAAGGACTACTGAAATCCACAACGGAAATAGGGGGCGCTAGTGAGTTCAGTGGGCTCATATACATGCAAGAGGTTTTGGCTAAAGAGAAAAACACCTTAAAAAGCCTGGTGACCTCTCTAGCGCCCCCTATTTCCTTTGCATTTTGATTTGCAGTAGTTTTGTACACTGACCTGTTCATTAACCAAACCCAGATTTTACTTCATGTATTTGGTCCAACTAAAAGTTTGTTTTTACGATGATTGTTTTCTCCAAACTTGACGTTTCTAAAAAAAATACTTAAAAGCATTAACATCCGTAAATCTGGCACGCAAGAAAACAAAAGTTGTGAAACAGGCCTGAAATGAACAAATACAGATATGTAGAGCAATCTATATCCCACCACAAGGAGAAGCCTGTGCTTTTGAAAAGTGAGGAGTGACCGGGTCGCACTAGCTGCCCTCATTCTATGGAGTATGCACCCGGGTCAACGGCTGGACGGCGTATGCTAGTACGCCATCAAATGTGCTTTAGAAAGACATGTGAGGTATGGTGCAGGTTTGGAGGATGAGCTCTTAACCCAACCAGAACGTCAGACTTTGGTCGACATTGTACCAAAAAGATGGAAGGAAGCATTACTAATCTACAACAACGGGTAGATTGAGAAAAGGGCATCGATATTGCATCGTCACGAGAATAAATTAAGAGATTAAATTGCTTCGCTTATATATACATTTATATATATATATATATAGAGAGAGCATGTATATAAAACTGGAAGAAAGTTATATCTTCGTATAATGATAACATCTCACCTTCCACTTCTAAAATACCAAGAATATGTATATATTTATACTGTATATAAATATACATGAGTATCTACACATACATATATGTGCATGGATTATAATATAGCCACACGTACAGAGAATGAATATATTGCAATGCCAAGTGTGAGTAAGACTCTGAACATTCACATCTCAAGTAAGCTTCAAGCCCAAGAGTTCAAGTGTATTGCTATTTTAAGCAGGAACCAACAACGTTCCCCAGACATTTTTCATTTCGGGATGAAAAGAATATTGCTTTCGGAAAGACTGGTGCATTTCTTTAAGATTGTGTTTGGGTCATTTCTCTGAGGTGGAGACAGCCTGGTCAAGCCTGCAGTGGTAAGACAGTTTAGAGCCACACAACCTGATGGTTCTAGAAGTCAGAGAAGAGATCTTGAGGACCCAAGTGAATAAAAAAAGGAGCGATGGTCCGCGGCTGGTAAAAGGGATTGTCAATGAAAAGACCACCTACAGTGAGGACAAGAGCAGAGAGAGCTGTGATTAATGGCCCGGCCGAGGCGGTGGTATTGTAAAAACATACTGCTACAGGAGGGGAATGGGGTTAAGGGTCGGATACTAGGGTCTCTGCTCTTTCGGGCTGTACGTGGGGTTTTCATTGCACCGGGAGCGTCTCAGGTTAATATAAAAGACATCAACAACTTAAGCTGCACAGTTACAGAAAAATAAAACTCATTCCTTTGAGAGAAGGCAGAGGAAATATGAAACGTATGTGGCAACTCCGAGGTTTCCATACAGAGGTGGTTAGTACATAACTCTGACAAATCAGATCAGTCATGATTTTCGAGAGAGTATAGTACAATGACAGGAATCACTACCAAAGAGGACGGGGCCATCGGTTCGGAGTGGACACTGGAGGATGACGAATGCGAGGGATCCATTAACAACGTATGGATGCCCACTCGTGTAACCATGGCGATGGAGATCCTCTTTGGTAAGTGACGATCATGACCCAACCATAAGCCAGCACAAGCACCGTTCCCCCTGAGCCAAACACTGATTGTGGAGAAAGAGGGATGGGCTCGGGGTTACCACCCGAGGAATAACTTACAAAGTGCTTCTACCGCCATGATCTTGTGCTGGCCTTTGGAGGAGTATGAAATCACACGGTAAGACACTCACCAATACGTCAAAACAAAAAAAGGACAAAGACATTTCAGTAGCATGTCTCCATGGATCCCTTGTTGCTGCTTTCGATTCTCCGCTGCTCTGCTGTGAGTCCGTGTGAGGGGCCGTGTCTGGGCGCTCTGTGTGTGTTCTACTGAGTCTCTGAGTACAGTATCGACTGATCCGACACACTATTTACAAAGAGTAACTCGTTTCCTGGGACAGCGACTGGGGTCAGAGGGATCTTTCAGTTCAGACTGATAAAAGATCTAGAGCAGGGAGGGCGATCATGTCGCTGTATGTTGCATTCATTCAAACATTGATAAATAATAAAAGCCTATAAAGCCTTCATTTTAAAATGGCAAAATAAAAAGTATTTCCCAAAAATTGGTTTCTTGCTATGCTGAGATTTTTTTGCTATTATGTCACTGATGGATGACGCAGGTTTAGAGTAAGCTGCAGCATGTTTAATCCATCATCTCTGCGTCTCCTATAGTGTTGGTTTTAGCACAGAACAAGCAGTGTATAAAACATAAACGTTACTTATTAGTGCTTAAAGAAATCACAACACTGTCAAAAATACTGTAAAATGCTATAAAAGAATTAAAACTATTTAATAAAAAACCCTCCATCAATCAATGGTAAATTACATGAAAATTCGGAACAAATTTTTGGTAAAACAGATCTTTACTCAATCATTTATTCACGGTCCATTACTGAAACTATCCGTAAACCATAAAGTACAGCAAAAATGCAATAAAAAACATTTTGTAAACTTTCAATTGTAAAAAAATATATAAATAAATCCATACACCATTAAAAAAGGTAGTTTCTATCGTATTTAAACCAGTAAAGTTGCAACTTCAAATTTGACGGTCTGCGCTGTAAAAAAAAAACCCCTCTAAACGTTAATTATAAAAATTGAAACACTCCAATTTGAAAAGTCTAAACTGGTTTTAGCAGTTAACTAAACCGTAGAAAAGTCGGTGTCATCGAAATATTGTGAATCCATTATTATGAAGACGCTGGAAGCAAGGTTTAAGGAGGTATAATAGAAAATACAGTTTTGTTAGCTTTCAAACATGTAGAATGCTAAACAGCTAGCAAACCATGCTGCAATGAGAACAGGAGGGGGCAGGGTGAAGAAAGGGGTCTGAAAGAGTTAAGCAAGGGGAAAAAAAACTATTCACTCCTGTTATTTATTGTTATCTTAACATTCCTTGCCAATGTTCCATAATAGAATTCCATATTCGTTCTCTCAGCGGTGACAGCTTAAAGTTGTAATAGAATATTATGTTTAAACCAAGTAAGAAGAAGCAAGGTTTTAAAGCGATTTAACAGAAAACGTAGCTTTATTTAACTTAAACATGTAGACATGATCCAGTTAGAAGCACTCTGCGCTCAGAGAGAGTGAGATACAAAGTTCAGAGAGTAATTAACTTTGACTAAATATATATATATATATTTTTTATTTCAAGAAACTGCTAAATATGGGTTTCTCGTTATTTTAAATTCAGTAAAAAGAGGCAGATGTCATTTAATTTTGAATCAAGCATCTAAAGAATGCAACATACAGGGACTGGATTTAAATATTTCTACAAACAGAAACTTGAAAGTTGACGATTTTTTAAATAAAAATCTATAGAATTAAATAAAGCACATTTATTTTGATTATGTATAAGAGGTCTTTATGAAAAGATATTAAATCATTAAAAAAAATGCTAAAATCTTACATATTTCCAAATATAAACCAGCCAGTTCTTTACAGTTGATGAAGATAAAGGTTTATTTCTTAGGAGTAGTTTGTATTTGATCTATACATCTTAAATTTCCTGATTTCCACATACAGATGAAGCCTATTCCCAAAAAACAAGACAAAACAACCATGATTTGAAAAGAAAAGGCTGATGTAAGTTAAGTCTCCAAGAATGAGGTAACAGTTCACAGTACAAATCCTTCAAGTTTTCTTTCAGAAGAACATAAAAAAAACAATATTTGTTTAAAACCAGAACAGGCTAAGAAAAGCGAAACCAAATAAAAAAAGACCCTCTTGGCTGTCCCTGCATGTGATCAGTTTCTCTGACCTTCTCTTTGCGTACAAGTGTGTGAGTGCGCAGGGCTCCTGAGCTAAAAGAAAGAGTAGTGAGGGACGGGGTAGGTGGGCACTTTCATGATGGGCAACAGAAGCATTCTCTTGGGCAAACCTAGAGAGAAAATGAGAAGAGCACTCCACATAAGTCCAGGACCAAAGAAACACCTGAGGGTGTGTTGAAGCTAAATGAAGCTAGCGCCAATTCTGTCTTTTTATAGAACAGGACATGGACCGTAAGAGAGGGAGGGGGTGTAAGGTCTAGAGTGTGCTTCAACATATATTTATTTAGTATTTTCAATTGCAAAGACACTTTTTTTTGACCAATAATTGTACTTGCGGACGATCCCACACCTTTTGGTTGAGTAATATTATTTATTGATGATAGAAAAATAAAAAAGAAAACACATGAGTACGGGAGTACGGCAGTACGAGTAAATCAATACGATGCTTTTAGTGCATGAATGGAATATTCTCTACTCGCTTCAGTGCTTGTGTTTACAGTGGCTTTTTGAGGCCTACTGTTAGTCAATTTGTACAAACTGAGCCCCCGTAATGAACAGATTCCCTATTGAGCCTTAAAAGAATGGATTAAATTCATAACGGATTCAATTCCCCATTTGAAATCTATTGATTCATTTGAGTTGACTCAATGAACTGACTCATTTGGTTCACATGACACGTTTAGATTGCATTGCATTGATTTTGTAGTTCTCATGACCCTGTAATTATTACGTCCAAGAGTCAATTTGTATGAACTGAATCATTTTGCATAGATTCACTATAACAAAAAAAAAGAATTAATTTCAGAACTGATTAGATTCACCGCGCCGTTTGAAATCTATTGATTAATTTGAGTTGACTCAGTTGGTTCATTTATATTATATTATAGTAGATCTTAATTTTACAATCTATTAAAAAAATGCATAACTATTACAAAAAAAAATCTATAACCTCAGACCTAGAGTTTTTCATTTATGTGTTGCAATCCGGAAAGTATAAACGTCAAGAATTCCTATTCCTGGCAAAATCTCTACATCCACAGAAAGGATGTCTGGATTTTGGATGTCCAGAAATATCAAATCAAATTTGAAGTTTGACCCTGCATCAAGGCTTTTATATGCCTTAAAACTAGGTTTTATTTACTTGATTGTGTTAATATCCAGAAAGTATAAATGTCAGGAATGTAACCAAATCTCTACGTCCACAGAAAGTTGTCATGTTTTAACTTAAGCTTGTAATCATCAGAATAACTCACATTGCAGCTCTTTTTTTGTATGAAACAGGTATTTTACAGCTTGTTTTGCCACTCTGTATCCTGTGAATGGGGCGAAATATAACAAAACAGAACTACAAATCTGCCAAATGAAGATCTTTTTAGCTAGAACACAAGGCATACTATATTATTATGGAAGTTGAAGCTAAATGTCAGGTTTAAAAGGACCGCATTGAATCTCTGACGGACGCTCTTATGTGGAGTGTTCAATCTGATTCTGTGTGTGTGAACGATTGGGTCGAAATCTCACAGTCGGTTCCATATAGAAATCCCAAAGCAGCAACAGGAGGAAGAGGGTTGGACAGCGGAAGATGACTGGTGAGAAGTACTGCATGCAGGCACCAGAGCCGAGACAGAGAGCGAGGGGCGCACTGTTCTCGTACAGCACAATAGCACCTTTCACCTTCCAGCCACAGGAACAGTCTTTATGTGGCAGGCAGAGACCAGGGCGCTGAGAGAAACCCCTTTTCTTCAATCCCAGCCCCACCAAACCCACCTCCGTCCCGCTGAGCCCACCAAGTCCTCCCTGCACATAAGGCTCATTCAAAGCATCTTCACCTGGGCATGATCTGAGAGGCATGGATGTGCTCCATGAATGCATCTTCTTTTTTCTTTTTAAATATGTTTTTAAAAGCCTATGTCCCAAATTATTGAAAACATCTATAATCAATTTATTTATTATTGTTGCAAACTCAATATAAAACAGTTCGTTCCTTTTGGGGAATAAAACACCACTGTGTAAGTCTGAATGGTTTTTTTTATTACGATATTTGAAATGTCAAAATTCAACACTAAAGAGTTTGTGGGTTTTTTCAGCCACTGGAGAGTATCCAACCCCCCCCAAAAAACCACGCCCACTGTGCAAGGTTCCGGTCTGAAGTTTTATTTTCAATGCAAATAAGTGTTTTTATATTTCAATATGAACGTAAGGATGATAAAAAGGACTTTAAAATTACCTTTTTTGGTTTAAACAATTATCTGCACTGAGATGAGATGAATAAATATTTCAATATTTTTAATTCTTTTTAAGACGATAACTGATTATGGTTTTTATGGTGTTTTCTGGTTTAAATCTGGAGATATAGACGTCTGCACTTGTAATAAAGAGCATTCTAGTAAATATGTTTTTTAATTATATTTTTAATAATTGTGATGAACAAATCACATGGTTCTGGAGCTGATTTCAAGCTAAAACCTGCGTCAAACTACTTGTCTGGATCTTCTTTGTCTGCTGCAGAGCTTTCAAGTTATTTGAAGAAATTTAAAAATTGGCCCAAAATCAAAAAAACACCAAGGGGTTAGTATGTCGTTTTTGCCCAAATTTGGCATTTTTTTAAAAGTCTTGAAAATTGGAGCATTGACAGAGCATGATCAGACGATAACTGACATGTGGTTTTTATGGTGATTTCTGGTTTAAATCTGGAGATATAGACGTCTGCACTTGTAATATAGAGCATTCAAGAAAATATATATTTTTTTATTATATTTTTAATAATTGTGATGTACAAATCGTACGGTTCTGGAGCTGATTTCAAGCTTAAACCTGCGTCAAAGTACGAGTCTGGATCTTCTTTATCTGCTGCAGAGCTTTCAAGTTATATGAAGAAATTAAAAAATTGGCTCAAAATAAAAAAAACACCAAGGGGTTAGTATGTCGTTTTCGCCCAAATTTAGCATTTTTTTTAATTCTTGAAAATTGGAGCATTGAAAGAGCATGATCAGTCGATAACTGACGTGTGGTTTTTATGGCGATTTCTGGTTTAAATCCAGAGATATAGACGTCTGCACTTGTAATATAGAGCATTCTAGAAAATACGTTTTTTTAATTATATTTTTAATAAATGTGATGTACAAATCGTACGGTTCTGGAGCTGATTTTAAGCTTAAACCTGCGTCAAACTACTTGTCTGGATCTTCTTTGTCTGGTGCAGAGCTTTCAAGTGATTTGAAGAAATTTAAAAATTTGCCCAAAATCAAAAAAACACCAAGGGGTTAGTATGTCGTTTTCGCCCAAATTTAGCTTTTTTTTTTTTATTCTTGAAAATTGGAGCATTTAAAGAGCATGATCAGACTATAACTGACGTGAGGTTTTTATGTTGATTTCTGGTTTAAATCCGGAGATATAGACGTCTGCACTTGTAATATAGAGCATTCTAGAAAATACGTTTTTTAATTATATTTTTAATAATTGTGATGTACAAATCGTACGGTTCTGGAGCTGATTTCAAGCTTAAACCTGCGTCAAACTACTTGTCTGGATCTTCTTTGTCTGCTGCAGAGCTTTCAAGTTATTTGAAGAAATTTAAAAATTGGCCCAAAATCAAAAAAACACCAAGGGATTAGTATGTCGCTTTTGCCCAAATTTGGCATTTTTTTTAAAAGTCTTGAAAATTGGAGCATTGAAAGAGCATGATCAGACTATAACTGACATGTGATTTTTATGAAGATTTCTGGTTTAAATCCGGAGATATAGACGTCTGCACTTGTAACAAAGAGCATACAAGAAAATATATATTTTTTTATTATATTTATAATAATTGTGATGTACAAATCGTACGATTCTGGAGCTGATTTCAAGCCTAAACCTGCGTCAAACTACTTTTCTGTATCTTCTTTGTCTACTGCAGAGCTTTCAAGTTATTTGAAGAAATTTAAAAATTGGCTCAAAATCAAAAAAACACCAAGGGATTAGTATGTCGTTTTCGCCCCAAATTTTGCATTTTTTTTTATTCTTGAAAATTGGAACATTTAAAGAGCATGATCAGACTATAACTGACGTGTCGTTTTTATGGCGATTTCTGGTTTAAATCCAGAGATATAGACGTCTGCACTTGTAATATAGAGCATTCTAGAAAATACGTTTTTTAATTATATTTGTAATAATTGTGATGAACAAATCACATGGTTCTGGAGCTGATTTCAAGCTTAAACCTGCGTCAAACTACTTGTCTGGATCTTCTTTGTCTGCTGCAGAGCTTTCAAGTTATTTGAAGAAATTAAAAAATTGGCCCAAAATAAAAAAAAACACCAAGGGGTTAGTATGTCGTTTTTGCCCAAATTTAGCATTTTTTTTTTAATTCTTGAAAATCGAAGCATTTAAAGAGCATGATCAGACGATAACTGACGTGTGATTTTTATGGTGATTTCTGGTTTAAATCTGGAGATGTATACGTCTGCACTTATAATAAAGAGCATACAAGAAATTAATTATTTTATTATAATTATATTACTCTAAACTAACACAATGTTATTCATTTGTTTTGTCAGTTGTTATTTACCATTAACCCGTTCATTATTGATGGAAATGTCTTATAAACACATTTAAAAGAGCCTCGAGTCCCTTCTATAAGAGCCGCTGCTCTTATAGAAGTAATGATTGCACGTGTGCATCTTTACATTTCATCTAGAACAGAAATTACACTTTGTTCTTTAAATTGTAAAGGGGTTTACATAACATAAACTTAAAACGAAAAGTTAAAGGAACCTTTTGTATCCTAGATGGACTTAAGACACTGCCGTGAAAGATCGTTTGTTTTGTTAACCCTTTGAAGCCCAAGGCCTTTTTGAGTATTTTTGTACTATTTTCAAAATTGTGCTGTTTTTTGTGGCAATGCTTGATATTATTTGTCTTAGTACATCCCCAAGGTCGTTTTGATTACAAATGTTTTTTTTATTAAAATTTGGCATCAAACCTGAAAAAAGTACAATTCCGAGTGTTGCATTTGGTCATTTTATTTATTCCAAAAATTGAGAACGAACTGTTTTCATGTTTGATAATCTGCAAAAAAGCTAAATATTTGAAAAAAAAAACAACAAAAAAAACATGCGAACAACTCCTAAACCAAGGAGATTGTGCTTTTTTGTGGCAGACCTTTGAAAATCACAAGCCAAATCACAGGTCTTGTACTTCTAAATGTTATCCCTTCTTTTTACCACTAGATGGCAACAATTTGGGGTCTGTAAAATGAAACTGAAAGACGATCACGCATTTTCTCCTCACACTTTAATTTGAATTACTTTGCAAATTAAGCGTGTAAAAACCAAACAAACAAAACTAGTAGCCTTTTCGAAACCTACATGTTATATTTTAAATCAAAATCAAACAATAGGTGGGTCATGTCATTCCTGCTTAATTCAACACACCGGTGCATGCAGGGGCTTCTAAGGGTTAAAGGATGTTACTGTTATTTTAGATTCATTCTTTTCGACATTTAGAACTTATTTATTTAAATGTATGTAATTACAGTTAAACGACCAAGAGATAAAGTGTAAAACAATCTCTTGATCTTTTGAATGTCATCCCTTCCTGATTCATTTGCCTTGTGCTGAACAGAATGTGGTGCTATATTTAATTTCACAAAGGAAGACCGGAAACCATTAGCACATTAGGGGATGGCGGATACTCCCGAATTTTTTCTATGGTCTTTCTTTAAAAACAAAGTCCTACATTTAATTACATGCGGACTCGAAACTGGGACAGTCTTTGACCTACATGGAAAATTAATTACTTAAAAACTTGAGCAAAACATTAAAAAGCCAAGCTGTTTTCCATGCATCTATTTTAAACTAAATGACATTCCATTAAAAAAAATAATTAAATATTCAGTGTTTCCTCTCTCCATCAAACCCAGAGGCTGCTTTGAATGGTGTAACTCCAGGGGGAAATACAGGCCAAGCGTCGAGCAATGTCACACTCAGGCCAGGTGCAGCAAGTCTTGCTCCAACCACACTTAAGAACCAAAAGGTTATGGTTCGCTCCCATTGACCAGGGAGGCGCTTCCCAATGGGAGACTGGTTTCAGGAAGTGATTTTGGTTAGAGAGAACCCAATTTGAGAGTTGAATTGGAAGTAAGTCGGGGCAGATTTGGACCCTAGACCCTGACCGGAGGAAGGAAAGTAAGGAGGGGAAAGAAAGGGTACGTACCGTATGCAGGAGTGGCAGCCGCTGCTGCACTATACCCGTACGGGGCTCCAAAGCCTGCGAGAACAGGGTGAGCACATGTCGGATGTTAACAGTTGAAGTTTATATCGTAAATATGTGAAGTTTAGCTGATTATTTTTATAAACACATTTCTAAATCATTAGTTGCTAACAGTCACGCGTGAACATGCTTAACTTGACGTTCTCTTGTAGAATAAATCTGCTGTTTGGTGAATTTTCTCCCTGCAACTTATTCAGTTAACTTTATATTGCAATCAAAATGTCATAGACCTCATTTCCACTCCTATATTTGAGTCAATAAAATGGACAACAAGGTTCATTATGTAAATAAAGCTAAATTAACAAGTCCTCAAAAAAGGGTTTGTTTTAAGGCCAAAATAACGTCTTCCTAAGGTGGCTAATAATATTAGCAGTTCTTATTTGTTTATATGAAACATTCTTTGATTCAAGCAACTACGGGAAATTACTTTTCCAAGAAGAAAATAATTGATGGTGAAATAAAGGTGAAAAATTTACATTACTTGGAAAATGTTTGTAAAAACATTCCCAGGGAAAGCAAGAACTGACAGAAAAAATTATGTTCATTCAAATGTAAGTCGCTTTGGATAAAAACGTCTGCCATAAATGCATAAATGTAAATGTAAATGTAAAAAAAGAAGATTTGCATAAAAAAGGTTAATAGTTCTGTCTTCGCCTGTACAGAGTAATTATATTAGACTAAATTTACCCCAAACCACTGAAAAGAGGCTAAAATGAGAAGTCATAGAGAACATTTTGGTCATTGTTGCAGGAAATAACGACTGACTGTTGCTTTTCGACAATGTCCCACATCCACCCTCACACATGACCAATCCCAGTAGTATTTCAGTTCATTTCAGAATAAAATGGGATTTGTTTACTTAAAACTATATGTAAAGAACAAACGTTAAACTAGTATAAATTCACCACATTGTAAATGTGTAGCAAATTATGTTTTACAGAACCTTTTATTCACCAAAGTTACACTTCTTACAATACAGCAATTCTGTGAAACATGGTAAATACCAATTTTTATAAAATGTCAAATACCAATTTTTGGCCAAAACAATATGACTCATTAGCGCCACCTGAAGGTCAATGACCCCGAGATGTGGTTTAATTGGCCGTTATTGTTCAGTAATTTTAACAATTCTCACTTAAATACATCTTGCTAAAAAGGATCGTCATAAACCCCTTTGATTGCTGCTTGCAGCTTTAATTTTCCATCAGAGCACCACAATTTAAATTCAATTTAAAAGCCCAAACTATGTGAAAATGCTAGAACATTTTTGCTCCCACAACTTGGAGACAGCTAAATTAAGTAAAAACTAAACAAAACTGATTAGTTTGAAACCCTTGCTACAAGAGCAGTGTCTGGTTTCAAACACAAACCTGGCGTGACGTATCCTGGAGCTGCCGCAGCACTGATGAATGCTCCCCGTGTGAGCGCGGGTCTTAACCGCCCTCGTGCCGCCTGAACTGCCGCAGCAGAAACCGCAGCAGCAGCTGCTAATGCCCCTTTACTCTACAACACATACAGATGGTGGTGAGTGACCCTAGAGGCTTTAATGAGTAATGACCATTAACATTCAGTTGTTATCATTGATATTCGTGATCGATTTGTTATAAAAAACGTGAAATATTGATCCCTAATCAAGGCAAAGGATTAATTACCTGAGAGATTATTTTTTTCTTCTTGTTGCCTGGAGCATTGGGACCAGAGAAGAGCTTCTCCAGAGCTGCGAGGGCAGCACTGGCTTTGGCTACTTTCTTATTAGGACCTGCACCACGAAACTTCTGCCCGTCCACCTCCACCTGCAAATCAGTACACAAGATGATGCTTTTGAATAGCAAATATCTCAATCGGTGATGGAAACAGGGGTCTTTGTAATCATTTGTTTGATCTGAAAGTCTTTTGTGTTAAACATCCATCCATCTTCTTTCCCACTTATTCCCTTTCGAGGTCAAAGGGGGTCTCAGGCAAAAGATGGGGGTACACCCTGGACAGGTCGCCATAGGGACGAACAGATACTACATAAAGGGCAAGGAAGACTAACCTCCATGATGAAGCGTTTGTCATGACTTCCTCCGCTCTCCGAGATAAGCTCGTATTTCAGCCCTCGCCGTTTCTCATTAAGCTCCATGACAGGATTCTTCCCACTAGCCGTCAAAATAGGACCCTGAGTTCGAACCTGGATTGGAAAACACATTAAAAAGCTCAATTGGCTGGAGAATTTATGAAAGAAATTAGCTTTTGTTGATATTTATCAAAACTAAATCAAGACTCTTGGTTATAGAAGCTCAAGTTGGTACCTCCAATGTGTTGGAGCTGTCTGAGGAGTTTGATGTGTTATTGCTAGAGTGTGTAGAGCTTTCGCTCTTTCCCTCGCCGTCTGATTTCTCGTCTGCACTCATGGAGTCCAGGTCTGTGTCGAAGCCTGTGGGGTAACCCATCGCCTGTAGCACCTAGAGCCAGCAAGAATGCCCCATAAGAGACGATTTTAAAACACAAAATGCCAAAAACCAAAAAAAGAAAATGAACAAGTCAATAAACTAATGTTCGCAAGATTCTTTATTTTACTGTACACAGGCAAGGTCAGATGTTATTAGGGCTTCCACAAAATGAGCCAGCGCTAAAGACAAAAGGCAGAGCTGCAGATGTGTTTCTAATTGTATCTGAGTAGATGAACGCTTTAAGTGTGGTTTTACACGAGGGGAACCCATTAGATCAAGAGCGCCAGTGCTCTGACCCAGTTTGAGGCTCTTGGTGCAGTTAATTTCTGCACTCTCACAGAAAGAGGATTAGAGCAGATCTACTCCGGAGTCTTTGTTTGCAAGTGTTCTGGCGTTGTGAAAGTCCATTTTTGGAAAACAACGGAATTCCCAGTATGTGCATGTGTTGAGTTTTACCAGTTGTGACATTTTTATAGCATATAGCACACGTTGAATTAATCAGGTCATGAGGTTGTAAATACAGATTAACATCCAACCCTAACTGCAGGAAATAATATTAGGTAAAAAAAAGTATTAAGTTTCCCATACAAAAACGACTAAAATAAAACAATCCCCACATCTTTACGATTTTCCTTAGCTGAGAGAGTGATACTTTGGTTGCTATGGTAAACAGTTTGGTTGCTATGGAGGGGTCCGTAACAATGTAAGTGATCTAAACCAACCCCAATTTCTCTATCATTTACCAAAGTTGAAATAGAGTTCTGAAAATTTGGTAACTAAGGTAAGCAATTTGGTTACTAGGGAGCCAGATAAAAAGGATTTGTTACTATGATAAACAAATAAATCCACATTTCGCTATGATTTTTCATCTTGGTGCTATTTTCAGTACCATTTCCCTTTTGTTCTCAATGGGTATTATGAGTCAATGGTAAAAATGAACCTTTTCTAGAGCCTGGGGTTCAAATACTTTTACACTGTGGTTGGTATGTTCTTCGCGGCTAGCAACCTCCACAACTGTGGCCTGTTTGAAGCTTCAATGAGGTTCTCAGCTTGAGTTACAGCTTTACCCGATGTTAAGTCAATGGAACATTTTCCACAATTCTTTGCAATTTCCCTGAATTCCTTTAGCAGCACCAGTCTGAAAAGATATAACACCTAGAGTCAGACCATTTTGGATGTCTCGGCAAAGTTTGGTGGCTATACCTTAAACAGTCTGGCAACATAAAGGAAATAAAGGATAAGTTCACTCATGTCATCGTTTACTCACCTTTATTTAACTCACATGTCAGTTCTTATAACTCAAGGAAGAAAATGGACAGGAAATCTCAAGCTGTTCTTTTGCACACAGAAAATTAACTTAAAAACACACCCCAGGAGAACGTGGCAGGCAACAGAGAAGCTTGAAATTTTTCTCCTTTACGGGATTCAAGCAAAGGGACGGTAAGTAAACGATGACAAAAGAAAATGTTTGAGTAAACCAATCCTTTAAAACCTTCCGTGACATTCACCTCCCTGATCACTTTTACCTTCACTGCCACATGCAGCTTGGCGGTTTTCTTAGAGGAGCCGGAAGCCTCGTAAACAGTGCCGTCGACGTCTACAGACATGGTGAAGACGGGGGCGTGAACCGGACCTGACTGAGACAGCAGTTTATACTGCAGCCCCGGCCGGATCTGGTTCAAGCGCATGAGAGCGTTCATGGGTTGATTTGAGTCTATTGCTTTACTGTCGAGGACTGCTGAAAGGGAAAGAGAGCAGAAGAAACGTTAGAAGTGCGCCTTCTAGCTTTATACTACTCTATGCATTCCTTCTATCAGCTGCCTAATTGGGAAATTCTGCTGCTTTGAAAGCGATTTATATGAGTGCAGGCTGGGGAGAGCAGTGCAGCTCCAAGAGAAACGAACAATCAATGGCATTGATTTCCCAGAGGCTGTCTGCTTCCTGTACGCGAGAGCGCAAGACGGAAACAGCAAGAGGATTGAAACAAATAAAAAGAAGACTTGGGCAGTTTTCAAGCTGGTGAGAGATTATGTTCATTAAAATATGGATGTACTAAAGAAAGAAAAACAATGATCGTAATTTGAGTAAAATAATCCGACCCCCGTGATTTTCCTAAACGGAGACATGACAAGGTTGCTATACAGAGGGGTCAGTGACAATGTTACCTTTGTAACTATAAGCTATATAAACCAACCCCCATGTTTTTATCATGTACCAAAGCTGAAATAGAGATTAGAAAATTTGGTTGCTAGGGTAAGCAGTTTGGTTGCCAGGGAGCTGTTAGTGATGTAATAAATTTTTTTTTAGTTTTCCCATTTATTTTCAAAGGCCATTATAAGGCAACTGTAAATATTCAAGGTTCAAATACTTTTGCACAGTGGTTGGTAGGTTCTACAAGGTTCTCAGTTTCATCCCATGTTAAATCAGTGAAATTTCTCATAATTTTCAGCAATTTCCCAGAACTCCTTTAGCAGCACCAGTCTTAAAAGATAAAGCAACCAGAGTCAATGAGTTTGGATGTCTTGGCCAATTTTGGTGGCTAAGGTCTAGGAGAGAAGCGTTTAGAATGAATAAAACCCACTGTATCCTGCCATACTTTGAAGAGCCTCATCATTAAATCAGCAAAGCAAAACATCTTGAGTCAAGCACCGCTCAACATTAAATGAACCAATTGGGATCGCTCCTCAGACTTACTTTTGCGCTTCATCTTCTTCATAAGGTCTTTGTCGTCCAGCATATCCTCATAAGGTCTCTTTAGGCCTAGACCTGAAACGACAGGCAGCAACAAGACACAAGGTAGTCATCAACCAGGTCTCTCGCAGACAAAGATTTCAAAGTGAAAGTGACATCACAACTATGTATGGAGTGACCCATACGACGAATTTGACCTCTGCATTTCACCCACACAGCAGTGAACACACGCTCGCGCCCGAGGTAGAAACTGGTGACTTGGTAGCAAGTGTAAAGAGTGAAGTTTCTCCACCTTCGACCAGTGGAGCTGAGGATCGAACCACCAACCTTCTGATCACCAGTCCACAATTTATCCACCAATCTATTGCTCCAACCTTTTTTTTTTTCCAACTACAAATAATACACTACAAATCCACAGAAGCTAAACATATGAGCTTTAATGTGCCTTTAAATAATTATGCATACATTTTATTTAAAACCCAAAACAATGGAAAATATTTCCAACAAAGTTTTGTTTTAGATGAAAAAGTTGCCACATGCAATGAAAAGCATACATACTTGCATATTAGAAAACACTTAAAGATGAAAAAGGCCCACACTTAAACTGAGAAACTAGCAGAGCTGATACATTGAATAACAACAAAACATCCTAACAAATTTGAAATGCTGGTTTTGGCTTACCTTCTTTATCGGACCAAGAGAACTTCTGTAAAGGTTTATTTGAGGGAAGAGGCTCCATTTCTAAGACTTTAAAGATCTGCCCAAAAGCCATGAGGCGAAGAGCGTGCTACAAAACAAACAAATCAGATACTCAACAATAAAATAACAATAAAACCAAAGAAACACATTAAAACTATTAACCATGTCTGTTTGAGCCCAGGCACTGCCAGAAGATGTCATTCAAGCACTGCAACCACCATTCAGAAGAATTATAAGGGAGTAAACTTCCTCACAAATAATTCATGCTCCAAGTTACTCACAGTAACTCATCCCTGCAGATATCGACAGAGCTGTTTACCTTAGTTATGGGCTATTAGCAGAGGCACCATAGTGTTGGTAACAAAACTCTCTGGGAGAGATTTGTGCGCACATTTTGACAAATTTATTTTTATTGATCAGATCTGTATGGATTTCAACACTGAGCAGATTACAAGAAAAAAAAATGAATATATTATTATATGTCAAATGCATTTTTTAGCATCTGGGGCTTAAGATAACACATATAAGCTGGCTGGTAACACTTAAAAGTGATTTTTAAAGTATTCATTCTGTGTTTTGGGGTATTTAGGTTTATTTAAGTTCTTCTCTCAAATCCACCAACATTTTGAGCAAGATCATTGTGAGAAAGCCCATTTTGTAAAATTCAGTTTATCGGAGGAGGTAAAGACGTTCCAGCTGATTCAGAATTCCAAAACATTCCAAAGACATCGGTTTCTATTTTATTTTGCTAGCTTGTGGGGTTCATTTTTGGAGATCTAATCAAAGGAATGGTTATTTTTCTAAATAAACATTGTTCAAACTCAGAAATGAATAAAACATAAATTATTAATGATTTGCTGTGTGGCTCGGACCGGAGGTTGCGGACAACTGGTGTAATGTGTGGAAATGCTGCTTCACTGATAGTGGGTTGATGATTCGAGGTCCAGTGTTTTCCTCCAGGTAGTTCCCAAACAAGCCCCTCCAAAAAACATTTTAATTTCCTAAGAGTCCATTTGGTTCCTCTCAAAACTGATACCCCAGATTAGAAACACTATGTGATGTGAGAACTGCTCAGACAGAAAGTTTAGCTGTTAGCATTGAAAGTTAGCATAGCTCAAGCAGCCATAACTCTTGAAAAACGTTAAAAAAAGAATAGCGAGCAAATTTACATTAGCAAAAAAGAGATTTATAGTATAATTTAAATTAAAGCTGCAAGCAGAGATCAAAGGGCTCTTGCACCTTTCTGTGGCCAATTTCTCCTTATTTGGGAGAAGTTTGCAAACTGTTAACATTTCTGGACAAAATGGGTAAATTAAATAAAAAAAAAAAAAACATGTATAATATTGTCAGATCACTGGGTGTCCGATACCCATCCCAAAATTAGTACCTTCTCAATGGTGTATTTCATGCAACCCCCTGGTGCCACTATATCTGATACTGTAGGTTGCATTAGAGATGTGTTCAGGCATGGTATCTTAACACTTGTGCCAAGTTTGACCCCAATTGGACATTGTATGGCACTACATCCTAATAATTTGGTTTTCCAATGGCCTCATTGGTGGAGCATTGGGAAAACACAAAAGCTTTAGGAGTTTAAGGCATGACATTCGAAAGTGCCCTTTTGTTTAGGGTTTTGCAAAAGAACCAACTTCCTGTCAAGTTGGTAATATAAAATTCATATTTAAGTCTCAGTAGCCTAACCATGTGTGCCAAATTTCATTCCCCTACGACAAACTGTTAAGTTCAGTGGAAAAGAGCCATTATCCAACACTCACTTTCCGAACCCCAATCAAACCAAATTCCCTAAGACTTAAATCAGACCAATCCGGTGACTTTTTTTAATATGTTCAATAGGGTTCTATGCACCTATGGTACCTTTTATACAAGTACTTTGAATTAAATATATATTTTTTAACAATGCTGCTGTTTCTTTCTTGAATATTTAGCCAGTAATTCAGATGAATATGTAAAACGTTCATATTTCTAAATGAGATTTTTAAAAAAGAGGCTCTTTGACCTAAAAACCAATGCTTCGGATTAAAAAAACACACATTTACCACTAAGCTTAGTAACCAATTGCAGATACATAAACATAAAATGAAGGCAAATGAACCATTCCACATAAACATTATGAAAATCTCGTATCCCTGTTTTTGTAGGTGAATTATTTATCCATACTGTGGTATATTCTATTGAGAGTCTAGAGCCAGGAGTAATGTGTGTGTTTGTTGAACCTTCCTCTGCAAAATGTTTAAACATTGTGATTCAGATCAGAAGCACATGAGGGTTCAAAGGAAAAGTGCCACATAGATCTACTGAGTAGACTCACTTATTTATGCCTGCCCACACACAAACTCACAGTTCCCATCGTTTTACCAAGGTCAGAACGTTGAATTTCTTTTTGAAGATGCGTTTTGTTGTGTCTGAATGTTGATGTTTTATTCACATTTGTAATTCTAGTCTGGCTAATTGTCAAAATCGGCTGAAATGTTATTTTCACTAGCTTTGCGATGCTGAATGCAGAAATCCCCATATTGTTGGATTCTATATGGTTGGATAGAATGCAAATCATACGGCATACACATAAATCTCCTGTTCTGATTGTTTACCAAGCTACTGTACTTTCCTGCAGTGAAGGAAGGAAAATATACTCAATTATTTTATCATTTTGCTTACAAGGCGCAACCGTGTATTTGCTCTTCATTTATAAAGTGCTCTTCATTTACTTTTTGGCAATATGACAGTTTTAACATTAATTGTTACAGCTTGCATTATTTAAAAGCACTCTGGGAATGCAACCCCCGAGTATTCACTGGACTAAAGTGCTGCTATTGGCTGCAGGGGTAGTTTAAAAACATCTCATGTTGGTATTCGTTAATCCACTCACTAATCCCAATGAAGATTTGGTAGATAACAAGAGTAGACCCAGGTTGAGTCAGAACCCTTCCTAGGGAGCAGTTTGCGTTCCAGAATAACCAGAGGAAAGTCATGGAACTGCACCACTGTGATATCAAAGCTGATCATATAAATCATCCTGAATGATTCTGAATATATGACATTAGAATAAAAACATGATGCCGCCGTCTATTACCTGTGCATTGAATGTGATGGCTTCGGCCTCCTCATCAGTCATGGCTGACAGAGTGTTCGTTGGCTTCTTTTCACACGGGTCATGCAGGCCTGGTCCACCTGAGAACATGTGAGGAGTTATTTAAAGGGACACCCCAATGTATATATTTTTCATGTTTATTGAAGAGTACTGTGCATATAAAACAACAGGATTGGTTTCTATGCTAATGCGCCACTCAAATATTCATGTGTGCATCCCTTTATTAATGATTCACCAAAAGAAATTGGATTGTTATGGGAAGACTGGATAAAAGAAGCTCTATTAGTGTTCCGAGCTGAAAGCCAGATCTGATAGTGTCACCGCTGCTACCATCACATCAAATGAATGATTGCCACCTATATTAATTCTGTGGGGGCATTACAATAAAGATGTTTTATTAAGGATCTGCAGATACTGAATCCACAATAAACTTTACTGAGTTCATTTCAACCTTATCAAAGTGTAATTTGACAACCAACCACAAGCATTCAAAAGAGTTTCCTCTTCTAACACCAGCCCAGATTTTAACTATTATAACTATTTTTAACTTAAAAATAACACTATTTTGTTGATCCATCACTTGTGAAGGAAGTTGCATTAACTCTCTCTTAAATCAGAATACCGTTAATTCAACACTTTATAATGGGTTTGCACAAGGTAACTGGGGAAAGCTGTTGTGCAACTGACTGCCCGAACCGATTTTCAACATAATTCTACAGACTGCTGAAATGCAAAAAATAGAAAAGCAAATAAAGTTTTAATCCATTTGCAGTTTTTTTTCTCTTTATTACCGCATCTGTTTTTCATTAGTGTAAATATTTGTATCAGATTTAACATCAAATATGTGTCTTTTGACACATATTTGGTGTTAAGTATTTCAACTTTTGAAAGAGCTGCATTGATTGAAATGGATGTTTTGTGCAATAGCCAAAAGTTTTGTGTAAATGCTTCATGAACATAACAAAATAATCCAGTGGTGATGACGGAATCATCAACCACTCTTCTCTGCCCCTTCAGACTACATTCCCATTTTGGGAAATCTTCGTACCTGGAAGCAGAATGCCAGAGGCGAGACACTCGATGACCCGTCGGAGTGCTTCTCCCGCTCCCAGAGGTCTGTTACAGGTTGCAATGGCCTTTTCACATATTAACTCCAACGGCTGTGGACCAAAGAGCAAATCAGATTTACAAACAAACTAAACAAAGCTGGAGAATTACGATTTGGCTAAGAGCACAATATAACAATGTTGTAAAGCAAGGGTCCCCAACTACTAGTGAAGCATTTGCTACCGCGCTGCACAGAAAGAATACATTATTTATATGGTTTCCATTCTTTATTGTTAAAACAACTTTTTTTTGTTGTGACATTTGTGAGGAGACGCAAGTTTCAGTCATTGCATGATGCAAAAAAAAAGAAACTAGCCGCAAATAAGGGGTAAAACGAGTAAAAAATAAGTCTCTAGGTCCATGTTGGAGTCTAAAACCAGTTCTAAAGCCCATGACACACTGATCCCAATTGAGATTTGCACGAATCTTCGATCCAGCTTTCATTGGTCGTTTGAAATTCCTTCAAAATGAAAAAAGTGTGGTAATGGAACTCCATTGTAATGGATGCAGACACCATTTTTGATCCGACTGAACAATGATCCGAATACAAATGTACTACTCGGGTGCATGTAAACACAGCCATTGTGTTTAATTAAGTAAAGTCACCAATAAAAGCCCTGGAAAGAAAGTGGTTTACTCACCCAACCTTTGAGAGGTTCCCATGCTGGGACTCTATTGCACATGTCTCTCAGTATTCGCAAGACGATCACACAAGACTTTAGGCCGATAACTCTCGCCTGAGAAAACCAGAAGGGAATCGACCAATGAACAGAGAGCAACCAACAATGTTAAGCGTTAACCCCTACAACTCTAAATCTTGACCAGGTGTGTGTTCGTGTGGAGGTGTGTGTTGTAGTTCTCATCCATGTTGTGCGATTGATGGAGGAGGGGGCGGGGCTTATGTTGGTGGGGTGGGAGAAGGGAAGATACGGTGCAGGTAAGCACTAGACAAATCCTTCATGATGACAAGCAGGTTATGGACAAACAAACAAAAACAGGCAAAAGAAAACCAAAAAGAGTGTAACAATTGCTTTTGTAGCCTTACGATAAATAAATGTTTGTGATGAGGTGTTGAGCATTTGGAGAGCTGGAGGAAATCAAGGAGGGGGAAAAAATGGCATGTTTTGGTTCATAAGGCTACAATAACAATGAGAAGAAGTGAGCGCCAACCTGGAACCATTTGGCATGTCGCAGAGAGGCCAACGCCACCAGGCACCTCTGTCTATCCAACAGGTCCGCCGGCTCGCTCGACTCAACGCTCTCTATCGGTGAGAAGAACGGGACAGGAAATCAAATCACACACGCCTAGACACGCACGCTCACTCGCACACATGTACACGTGATGAGGGATGGGGCTGTTAAGGCACAGCAGGAGGGAGAGAAGAGGAGGAAGCCGGATTGGCTTGGGTGGTCCAGTGCATCCAAAAGAGATGGAACTGCAGTGCATCTCCTTGGCTGGCTGGAAACTGGAGGAAGGATTCACAGGAGGTGTTCACATGTGCCACAGGGTGATAGAATGATAAAGCCAAAAGAAAAAAAAAATGACACTTGCTGCTCACAACCAGGTGCCACAACCCAGACATCAATGCCACCATCTTTTACCGTCTAAAACGTTAACGAAACTTGTCCTGCACTAAGATGGCAGCCATTCTGACGCATCGGTCCAACGAGGAATCTAGGCATGAGCTATCTATGGTTTTAATATTATGTTTGCTTTATTGATATTTTGTGTTGCCCATTATGACACACAAATTTTTGTGTCGTTGCAATCAACAATTTGTCTGAATAACTTTGCTGTATCATCTTTTTTGATACTAGCATTACGTTGCGCTCAGCTAAACGGTTTATAAGAGAGACCTTTGTATAGGAAAGGGTGAATAAAAACCCTTATATGGATTGTTGCAGAGAACTGCATACTTTCACAGCCATATTTTCTTACCGCTTCTGTTATTTGAGTAAAAATGGTCAGAATAAATGAAAGACCTCATCATCGTCAAATGCTTTATTTCCTGTTGCTTTGCAATTTTACTTTCCACAATCTCTAGGAGTTAGTTAAAGTATGACATAAGCAAATGTGGCTAAGTTTTTGCAAAATAACATACTTCCTGTCGATTTAGGAAAAACAATCTATAATAATAGTTTTAAAGTCTTGGTACCCTACACACGGGTGGCAAATTTCTTCGCCTACAACAAAATGTTGAGCCAAAACAGTCAAAACAGGTTAGGTGTCGCATTTTTCAACACTCACGTTCCCAAACCCAATTAGATGTAAAATTTCAGTTCTGTGTGTGAAAAGCCATGAAACAACAATACTCTGAGCCATCTCAATAGGGGCCTATGCATCTTCAGTCCTCGAGCACCAAGTAGCAAAACTGAGCAGTTCATTTACTCTAATTTTTAACAAAACAATTATTTCCTGGAACACAACGGTTTGGATCTAAAACAATATTTTTCATTCAAAAATCAGCATTTGTTTTGAAATTTTACTTTGCAACAGTGAGTTTTACAATGGCATTTAAAGAGTTCTTTATTAATAAAGATAATTAGGACCGCAGAACATGAGGCATATTTTTGGCGTTGGCCCTGGTTAGTCTTTATCTCAATGGCAGTGGCACATGTTAACACCTCGAGCGAATCAGTGCCAGTTTGTGCTTGGATTGACACTGGAATAATGAAGACATGCAGTGGCTATTGTTATAGACAATTCACAACAAGAGAAGAGAGATCGCTCTTGCATAACACACACTCACATCGGAGTTCTCAGAATTCAGCTTCACCTCTCCCACCCAAACAATATATAAAGTTCAAGCTAAAGTTGCTGCCTTTCCTTGGCTCAGTTTGCATCACTGAGTCCCTCACATTATTCTCCTTTGCAGATAAACAAAGAGATAAAGGAGAGAACATGCTGCTGCTGCGTGAATGTGAAGATGTCATTCATGAGTGACTTTAATAAGAGCTAGGCATCTGAGTGGAGCTCAAAAGCCCACTGAGCTTTTCCACAACTTTCTATATTTTCATGGTGTTGAGATCAGAGCTCTGCGGGAGCCATGTCATCACTTCCAGTGCTTCTTATTAATGACTGGCTTGAATATCCAGCTGCTGAAAAAGTTTGGGCCAATCATATGTCTCCTCGATGTTACTGCATGACAGACAAACATCTAACCTTTATTTCTCAGCATTGAGAAGACCATTAATCCTGACAAAATTTCTAACTGAAATAGCAAAAATACTGCCCCAAACATTCAAGAATGCTTCAGGGCTGCCTGCAGGCACTAGTTATTGTACTTCCCAAGCTCCTCGAACAAACTACCTTCTGCTATAGCCAAGTATTTCACAATTTGAAACCCCTTTGTCTGGGAGTGACCTTGTTGATGCAGTATAACTACCTTGTGTCTAGTTTTCTTTCTAAACCTCAGAAAACAAAATCCGTCAAAGAAGTGAAATCTAGATCTGAATAAATCTGAAGAAAGGAAATAAAAAAACCTTAAGTATACATGAGTTTCAAAACACGATAAACGGCATTAAAAAAACGAGTTCTGAAGAGTATCGTTTTCCCATTTTTTCAAAAGCCCATCATCATTTTTCAAAAAAAAAACACAATACTTGCCATGCAATGCAGTCCTGGTTTGTCATAGAGTTTTGTATTGCCAAACCATATAACCATGTATCGTTTAGTTCCACCATAAACCCATTAAAACTAACACAGGGCAACCAACAGCGCAACATTAAGTGCGACCTGTAAAGCGCCTTTAGCGGACCTCGTAGAAAGAAAAAAGCAAAACAGTCAAACCATGAATACTTTTGATGCATCGATATGATCATTTCTGCGAGAGGAAAAAATGCAATTACCATTAGAAAATCACATTCGTGGGCTTACAATAATGAGGAGGTGGAGAATTGCAAATTGCAAAGTTTTGAATCATTTTACAATCCTTCCACGAAGACAGAACAGAATAAGGCCATTTTCCAGCTGATCAAAGTGGAAAAAAGTACAGCGAAGACATCCAAAAGTCACCCGGCAGGTGAAAGGAGAAACTGCAGGAAATCAAAACGAATGCAAAACAAACATAAAAATGGTAAAAAAAAAAATCTCCACTCAGCAGAGACCTAATAACATTTGACGATACACTCATTTGTGCTTTAGTAATGCGTTTCAGCATGTGTGACTATAGGTGTCTGAGCTACCCACACGGGCCACTCCTGAGATTGAGCCATTTCTCAACCGGACACCACCCTTGACCTGGCAGAGAAAATACGAGGTGCTCCTGACATGATCTACCACCAATCGCTCAATCTCTCCTTCTATGGCGTCATCGGTCAACCTTTACTCCAGGGGTAATGTCCACATCTGACACCTTAGCGAGACGGATGAGATGTGTGCTGCCACATGTATTGATTCTCCCATCCGGATACATTCTTTCATTAATCCCCAAATGTTTGTGTGTCCCAGGGATGAAAAGTAAGCCACATGGACCCAAAATCATCCAAGAACCTCCATAGTGGGCCAAAATATGTGGTTTCACATTTGTGGTTTATTTGAGCACATGTGAAAAATCTCTTCATGTTTGCTCATTTGGAGTCTTGCAATTTTAAATTGACTTTCAGAATATAAATAGTTTCCATTTAACATTTTAAAATGGTAACATTGGCTTAATTTTTTAATTCAATTCTCATGTTAATTCAATTCTGTGGCTTGCCACAAAAACGAATCACCCAGGCAAGAACAAAGGACGACTTCCCTCCAAATCCATTTGCATATTAGTTTAGAGAGACAGAATGTGCGAGAGAATGTCTGTCTGTGTAAGATGGGTGTTGCAATCAACATATTTCTTCCTTTTTAGGCAAAATGTCATACTTTTAGAAAAAGCAATGGAGCAGTCAAAGCTCTTAGTCAAGGTTCAAAACCTCTAATAGCACACCTCCACTCTAAAGTGCCTCTAGATGACCACAACCTCTACATTATGCCATTTAATCAGCTTCATGAGTTTCGAAACTTTATGAAAATGTGATTTAATCCACCCATACGTTACTCAAGTCTTGTACTTTCAGAAAAAGTTAGAGCCGTCAACGCACCTCTAATTACACAACTCCACTTTAAAGCGCCTCCAAAATTACATCATGTCGTCATATAAATATTAAAAACTGCCATTCAATCACCTTTAGGTGAGTTTCAAAGATCTAGGAGAAATCTGACGACAACTGTGAATATTTTGACCCTTTTTTTATTACCTTATTAGTGATTTTGTATAAATAAGACTTTTGCAGGAAGATAAAGCCTTGCCATAAAAATGACAGAGCTGAAAATGAACATTTTGAAGCTGATTAGCAATAAACACTAAATTGTCAAAAGTATTCAAACTCATCTAAATTTAATAGTAATGTTCCAATCACAAGGGCATGCATTTGTGAAAGAATGGACCTCTCTCGGGAGCTCAGGGAATTCCAAAGCGGTACGGTGATGGATGTCTGCAACAAGTCCACTCACAAATATCCCTAGCTACTAAAGATTCCAGAAAGGACCAGCTCTTTCCAAACTCTCCACCAACTCTTAAGGCCCAACATTCGAACCAAAAGCTGCCATCTTCTTTCACATCCCTCTCCAACCTCACTTTGTGTCTGGTCCCGCTGCCCTATCCACTGGGGAAAAATCTAAATATAAAGGCATTAGCCAAAAAAATAATTCTTAAAAAAAAAAAAAAAAAACAGCATTCTTCTTATGACAAACTGACATTTTGCTACAAATTCTCCCAATCAAGAAAGTTGCCATCTTCTTTCACATCCCTCTCCAACCTCACTTTGTGTCTGGTCCCGCTGCCCTATCCACTGGGGAAAAATCTAAATATAAAGGCATTAGCCAAAAAAATAATTCTTAAAAAAAAAAAAAACAGCATTCTTCTTATGACAAACTGACATTTTGCTACAAATTCTCCCAATCTGTACAAATAAATAAAATCTGATAAAATACTCCCTGAAACACAAATCTTGAAAGCAAAACAACAACAATCAAGCGCTCACTGCCAGCAGCAAACAGAAAGCTTGACTGGCTGAAACGGTCCATCAAATCCGAATGTTTAATACGAATCCTCTACGATTGCTAAGTATATATGCAGCATCTCAGCCAAACTCCATTAGAAGAACCCAGATGGTTCTTCCATCCAAATCTAATATGTAATACAGATTATTTAAACTTTCCCACATCAAAGTTTTCAAGGAGTTTCTCTCTTTTATTTCTTTGTGTCCACTCTTTACTTCCCTCCCCCCATTAGTAGCTTCCTGGGTCAGGAATCTGACAGCACGCAGACTACTCAAGCTGCTGCTGAATCAGCTCTGCATGTGTGCCTTTGTGTGCTCACTACGAGATGTGTGCTCTACTTGAAAGCCCCAGAAAGTGTTCTGAATGCAGATTAAAGCTTGCTCATCAAATGAACGTAAACAAACCGACATCCCTAACCTTGAATTTTGCCCATAAAACTAAGAAGTGAAAGAAAAGCTGGTTGCATGCGAACCCAAACCTTGCTCCTCGGTCTCCGAGTCGTCTCTTATCTCTGGAGAGGTGAGTGCGACCTTCAGCTTGAGCTTGGGCTCGGATATGGTGCAGATCAAGATGGCCGCCTCAGGGATACAGCACTCTATAACATACTTCTCCTCTGTCAGCTTCTGTAAGGGTCAGATATTAAAAATTAAAGTGTCAATGACATTCAAAGATGAACTAAACAGCTCTTCCTCTCAGTTCTGGTTTCAAACTTGTACTGCTGATGAAGATATTTGACTAATTTAATCAAACACAACTATTAATTATCAGTCAAAAAAAACCCTATTATCCTTGTTCAGCTCTTGTTTGCCAGACACTTATTTTGTACAAATATTGTACAAATTCATTACCCTTTCATGTTGTTCAATCAATATTTTTTTTTACATTTTTGCACAAATCTTTTGTTCTACCTTAGCTCTCATCAGAACTCTTTTTTTTTATTAAGGATTTTTCACATTATTAAATTCTTTAAAAATTCCAGATATTTTTCTCAAAAGTCATTGACACCATGTGAGATCTTGGCAATCAAAGAGTAAAACTCCTGGATTTTCCTGAAAAAAAAAAACTGATTAGAGCTGAGATCGATAAAGAGATAGGGTGGTAAATTTGTCCAGAGTGCATTTTAGAAACATTTCAAAGCATTTCCCCCAATATGTGTAAAAATAAGATTTGTCACAAAAAAAAAAAAATCTTTCAACTCGCCACAACAGAGAAAAAGATATGCCCAAATTCAAAAGACTCAAAATCCCCCTGAAGTGCAACACATAATGAGTTAAAACACAATTTTCTCTAAATTAAAAAAAAAATGAAATTATTATGTTGATAAACATTTGTCACTCTAAAATATCTAAAAAAAAAAAAAAAACGACAGGTATAAGACTCATGACGGGTTCAAGATCCAATTCTTTTCATTCTTGACGGGACAGTGATCGAGACAGGAAACAAAGTGGGAAAGAGAGCGGGAGGGATGTGAAAGATCCTCGACATTCAAACCCATGATGCCCTGCACCCTTCATATGCATTCAGCTCAACAACCCCAACCCCAAGGAGCAGCACAACAGTGATTTAAACAGAAAACATTATGTTATGCCAAAACCTTTGAACATCAATTCAATCTAATCCTGTATTGTGCATTTCATTTCCCAAGCAGTTCGTGAGGTGGGGCACATAATGCAGATGCTTGCTTTAATATTTAATGTAATCCAGTTTGATGTGCAAGGGGGGTGCACGACGCTGTAATCCATTCAATTAATTCCAATCCGGCTGCTCTATTCATGTTAACCAGAGATCAATCACATTTACCACTGCAGCGACCTGTGAGACTGTGTCGGTGTGTGGGCGGACTTCAAAATTCCCTATGCCTTCTCTCACACACACACTTGAGGAAGTACGGTAAGTACACAGGAAATGTGCACGTCCATCACTCCGCAAGAGCTCGGACGGAAAGGAGGAGAGTGAGAGAAAACAGAAAAGGAAAGGAGTCGACTCCCCTTCTATTAAGAACAGATCCATTATACAGAGACCTGACCTGCAGGCAGCGCTGCCTGCTTTGATGGGATTTGTGTCTGGGGTCTAGCGTGTGTGTACAAGTGAGGGTGGGAGGTTTACACTGGATCGACACTGATTCCTCCTCCCCTTACTCTGTCAAAAGTG
This sequence comes from Danionella cerebrum, assembly GCA_007224835.1. Lineage (NCBI taxonomy): Eukaryota > Metazoa > Chordata > Actinopteri > Cypriniformes > Danionidae > Danionella > Danionella cerebrum. The sequence continues at coordinate 54,660 of SRMA01026790.1, read as the reverse complement.
TCTCATTAGGGAAATCGGTTGCTGTATAAATGATACATCATGAATATGAAAAGAGACATTGTTTTTTAGTGTCTTGCACTGTTTAGTTTGCCTCAACACAAAAAAGATACTGCAGTGGGATACATTCAGGGAATACTCATTTAAAGGAGCAAATTTGCATTTTTGCTATTGAGGTCATGGACCCTTTTGTGAATTGACTTAGGCTGGTAACCAGAGGTTGGGTGACAAATGATTGTTAGATGCATGATAACTCAACCCTTGGCAATTCGGAATCAATTATTAAAAGTGTAAACATCGATATTCAAAGTGAGAATTTTATGGAACATTTTATGGAACAAAAAAGGAAGACTTTTAATTTGTATCTCTTCATTGCTTGAAATTTACCAATATTTTAAAAATGAATCTTGACTCAGAACTGGCCAACGTGCAATTGCTTATTAAACCATTAAGGACAGAAGTTCATAAAAAAAAAAAGTAAATTTGATGGAATAGAAAACAGAAGCCTTTTCATTTGTTGCTCTTCATTGGTTGGATTTTTAGATGAAGCATGATTCAAACCTGGCCAATTCTAAATTGATTATATTAAACTTAAAGCATCAATACTCTAAGTGTGGACAAAATGGGTAAATTTTATGGAAGAAAAAGACAAGACTTTTAATTTGTAACTCTTTATTGCTTGGAATTTACCAGGATTTTTAGATTAGTCATGATTTGATAATAAATTTTTTACAGCTAAAGCATCAAAGTGTGAAAAACAGACAGAATAAAATAGGGATCAGCTCATCATCACCCAGAATTTACCATGAAGCAAAAAGTAAAGCCAATACTTTAAGATAATTGTCCTGCAATTTAGTGTGTGCTAACCTTGAGTAGAATTCACTTTTATTCTGTCTTTGTTGATATATTTGTATGATTTTTCATAAAATAATTACTTTATACTGATTAAATGAAGGCATGGCATTTTGTTGAAAAAAAAGTGTTTAATATTTTAATGCAAACAGTAGATTAAATTCATTACGACATTTACAGCTTCAAACAGAAATAATTTAATGCAAACCCTTTTCTGGGGAAGAAAAGCTTTTCTCAGTATAGCTTTCATGGATTGTTGTATTTTTTTCTTTTTTTTCCGAACAACAACTACATGACATTTGTTTAATTAAATAATGCAAGCTTTAAACTTAAAATAATTGGCAAAGTTTTGCATGTAAACCTCGAACCCCATTTTCGAAATTGAATAACCTGCTGTTAAACAGAACTGACTTCCTGAAAAATAAAGATTTGTGTGCAGCAGTATATTTCTAAACATATAGCGAGCTTAAAAAGCTTTTACGTATTCAGCAGCCACTAGCAAACTCATTAGCACAAATCTCTTTGGCATGTTCATTTCACGGAATGCATCACCGAGACAAACAAATAGTAGCCCAACAAGCATTTCACGCTCAAAACAAACTCCAGCGATGAGCTGCAGTCTTTCAAAGGATGCAAACAAGGATCAACTCTCCTTCTGTGAGGAGGCTTTCTGATATATTACCTCAATCTGCTGCGGAAGGTTGTCGCAGACGGCGTTTAGCAAAGTCTCTGTGGGTTTCTCTCTGCACATGAGCACCAGCTCCAGGTCCATGTCATCTTTAATCAGAAGGCCGTTGGCGACCAAACCAATCCTCATCACTCCACACAATACCCCTCCTTCACTGGGACCACTGCTACAGCTGCTGCCCTCGCTGAGAAACAGACGCAAAACTGTGAACAAATGATCTTCCCGATCCACTCCACCTTCCCAGAATTCATTGGGAACACTCACTTTGTGCAATCTTCTGGTGATTCTTCCGCAGGGTCCTCTGTCTTCTCTTCTGGTGTGCTGGAAGGATTACTTTGATCTGATTGGCTGGCTTGGGTTTGGTCCATCCATTCAGACACGTGTTTAAGGGCACATTCCACTGTGGAGACGAGGCTCTGCACGGCTTCCAGAGTCTCAGAGGAAGGGTAGATGGTGGAGTGCTTGGCCATGACATGACGGTCGTCATTCCCGAATGAGCGAATGGACCTCTGAGGAAGGAGAAAGCAGAGAAAAGATTAGGCGACTGATCTTTCGTTATCTGTGCTCAAATCAGCAGGGGATCAAATACTTCTTTACGTCACTAAGATTTAAGGTGCAGTGCAGTTGATAAGCCGACAAGGCACAGCTTCTGAAGATCACCTTGGTGCTGACTCCAATTTACTTCCTACGCTACAGCGTGGGTGTAAGAAAGATGTTCAAGGTTAGAGCGAGCCATTCAACAGCAGATTAAACCTTAATCAATCAAGCTCACCTCTACTTGCCGTAACGCCAAAACAAACACCTACAGAAGTCCCACCTACACATCAAACTGAGCCCTGGAGAACAGCACCATCGGACATGTAGAGGCTGATAACCAGTGTCTGTGGGCGTCAGGGTGTTCTTGTGGCTGTAAATCAATCTCAGACCAGTGACAGCCACCAGACAACCTCTTCTAATCAGACGCGATGGCCTCTGGCTTACCCACAACCCATTAGTCTTTCATCAACCACCCACTATGTGATGTGCAGCACCCGGGATCTAGGTATCGGGTCGTCTACTGACTTTTTTTTGCACGATTCTGTGGGTATGCTTTACAAAAATGTGAACTTTAAACGTTTTATATTAAGACAGAGTTTCCCAAAGACATCTAGACCAGAACTCGATATATGTCAATTAAAAAAAAACTAAACAAAGAAAACTGCAGTAGAAAAACAACTGAACTTTCTGTAAAGCAACATTCTGTGCAGCACTAGGTGAGTTTATCTTATAGTATTCCTCAGAAATATTGTTTTTAAACGGCACATCAATCAAGGAGTTGGAAGTTTCTTTCTTCCCGTGCCTAAGCATGATGTGATTGGATGGTAAGAGCGGTAGTACCATTGCAATCTGATTGGTTAAGCAAGCGGGGGGGTGGAGCACACTTCTGGCTCTCTTGATGGGAGATTTAAGTAAAATGTGCAGCAAGAGATTCACAACTCACAGGTTCAGATTCACAAATGCTGAGGAGATCCAAAAATGAACCAAACAAATTTGTATTTGTGACTCTTGAAAAGATATTTGTGGATCAGTGTTTTCATTTGTAAATGTATATTTGTGTGTCTTATTTTTGTGCATCCCTTCACCTTTATTTGTAGATCATAAACTTATTTATTTATCAACCTGGCTCAATAATAAGGAGACTCAACAAGGCAGAGAAATTTGGCAAAATATCTGTGGTTTTCTCACACCAAATGATCCCAAGGTGCTGATGCGGAGTGATCAATAGAGCCAAAGTGCTTTAAAAACCACAAAAAAGGCATAAAAGCTTTGAAAGCTAGACATACACTGCCAATTATAGATTCCAACCAGTTCTTATGTCTATGGACAATGACTTGATGATCTATTCACCAGTTCTTCGACAGTAGAATTGCTCGAAAGCGTATCAAAGCTGCATCTGCAGCATTGCAGTCCCTTGTGACCTTTCAAGGTTTACACACATAAAAACGACATCGTGCATCCACCCATCCTCGGAAAGTCCAAGAAAAGAAAACTATTTTTTCCAATAGGAATGACATTTATAAACCGGCGACTGCCAAACACAGCCAGACTTGTTTGTCGAGTGTGAAGCGCTGATGTATGACGACTGCGACCTTTAGCAGGGTTGATCAATTAGCATGAAGCCAAGTGAACACTTTGACACTGCTGCACAAATTACAGATCTTAGGAAGCCGCTGCCTCGATCAAGGTCTCTTGGCATCTGCAGCAGTAGGAGGCTGGGATATGATGATGCGTATCTGATTGTGTGTGAGCAGCAGTGGACTCTCTGTGGCATCGTGCCAGCGTTTAACAAGCGGTGCGCAGGGTTTATGAGGCGCTTCTAATGGCTGCCTGCGAGCAGCCGTAAAACATCCAGGGAGGTGTAAAAGAGTGTAAAATAGCTAAAGCTCAGGGCACTGCATCTTAATCACATATCATAGGAGAGAAAGAGGGAATGAATGGATGGATGAAAATAAAGAGCCCCAACTCATGTTGGGTTTCTATAGGTTTGAGGACTTCCTTTACGGCAAAAGGTTTAGGCTGGTGGTTTATTTTCATCAATGAACAAAAAAAGAAATCTCAATCAAACCACCCAACAGAACAGCAGCAGTTCTTCTAGATGCACTTGTACACAGTTTTTCAAGGAACTCTGCTGGTAGGTTATTCCAAAAATCTTGGAGAACTAGCCAGTGATCTTCTGTGGATGTAGCTTTCTTTCATGCTTCTGTTTCTGAATCCCAAACACAATCGATGACGTTGAGATTTGTGTTCCGTGGGGGCTGTGGCATCACTTCCATTAATTATGTTCATCTTTACAATGAAGAAAGTTCTTAATAAATTTGGCTGTATGTTTGGATCATTGCTCTGCTGTAGAACCTCTAGCTTCTCCTGAAGTTGTGGAAAAATAGAGGAGACAGAACTTTTTCAGTCGCTGCACCACCTACACTTTGGAATTCCTTACCCTTAGATATTAGATAGAGCTCCTTACAGTCCATTTTTAAAAAAATGTTTCTTGGCTTTTAATCCAGCGTGAGATTGTCATGTTTTATGGTGCTGAACCGTTTCATTCATTTAACTGTTTAATTTGTCGTTTGTGTTGCTGTTTTTTATATTTTAGCTTTATTGTTTTATTTATAAAAAGTCTGTCTGAAATTGTTACTCGTCATTGCTGTATGAAAGCGCAGAGTTAAGAATAAAAGATTAAAATCTGGTTGCATTTCTGAGAACACCATTACAAATCTCCAAATTAATTTGTAGGAATGCAGCCCTAAACATTCACACACCCTCCACCACGCTTCACTCTTGCTCACAAACACTTATTATTGTACCTCTAGAATAATAGCAATACATGGCTGAAAGTATTAATACAAATTTTAAGAAAAGTATGTGAGCCATTCCAACGAATGGATGCAATTTCTGTCCCTGGGACTTTATATGTATAAATAAACATTAGAAATGCTTCATAAATACATTTATTACTAAGCAAAGCGTACTACAAACTATTCTTATTGCAAATTTAAGTTGTGACATTTAAACACTGAAAAAGTCCATGTATAATGTTCACTTCACAAAATACATTCATTTACACAAATATCTACACTTTCTTCGACAAAAAAAAAAAAACATTCAGACATGTCCCCAGCATTTTACTCATTCCTGTTACCCTAAACCCATCTCCCTCCTGAACAACTGGGGAATTTCCACAAGTCAGTTTTTTAGCTGGATCTTTGGGAAGAGAAAAGGTAAGTTCTCTCCGATTAATATTTTTGGATGATTTTGTGATGATATCTTGCAGTCATTTAAATAATACCATCCTGTTACTCAAATTATTTTAGAGATTAGTTTAGCGTTAAAGTGCACATATTTGGTAAAATACTGAATTTCCTGGTTCTATAATCATGTGGTTTTAGCGTGTATTTGCTAATTCTTTGCTAAACACTCAGTCCTGTTACTTAAATAAAGAATTTCAAGAGAGCTAGTAACAAGAAAGCGGCACCAATCTAATCTAACAAAACATTTAAATAAGTTATTTAGATGGAGCCATTTGGAATACTTAAGTGTGTTTGCTATTGGAATCTGTTTAACTTTTCAAAATTTCTTTTTTTACTTGAATTCTAAACAAGCAAATGGCTCCCATTTGGTGGAACGGATCATGCACAGAATTTTTTTAATGTTAATTTGTTCGGTTAATGCTGTTACTGTTTTTTTATTTGATGAAATCTGTGATCTTTTGTGCTTTATAAATATAAATAAAGTTTCCATGTTGCTAAATTAGTCACAATGACACTGCTATTTAAATAAAATATGGTGATGTTTTGAAAAACGGCATTAAGAAACATTATTGTGACGATTCACAAAGTACTTTCATGCCCAAAAAGTGCATACAAAAATAAAACAATCCCAATTTACTGCTTCCTATTACAACTCTGAGCGCTCCGAGAGTAACGTGGATGAACACCGTATTTAATCCTTTATGATGATGGATGAAAGATCAATTTAGGTTGCTTTAGTACAAAGCATACGCGAAAGACCAACACAGTAAATCTACTTACAATGTCTTGTAGTCAGCAATGATCCGCAAAGCTCTGCAGCGACTTATTATAGACTGCAGCATAAACCCGAGCTGACCACAAACAGCTGTTGACAGATGCAGGTTTCTTAATGAGTGACTGTGTGTTTAAGTGTGACAGGGGTGAGACGGACACAAACGTGTGATGGAGTGCATGAGCAGCTCTCTAGTAACTGAACAGACTCTAAGAGCACCATTAGGAAAGCATTGTGGAGATAATTCAATATAACGGCAATTTCTTACCAGCTCCAGGCTGTGCAAATGAATCACAGACCGATAAGATTCAGAATATTGAGAGATCTCTTACACTTTACCTTTGCATGACACAAAACGGTGTAAATATTTGGATTTTTACAATACACCAAACAAAATGAGCTCTGCAAATCGAGCTCTGGTCACTTCAAAGGCTTTTGGAGAGAATCTACGTGGATTGTCAAACGTATATAAAAATAGTAACAAGAATTCATACTCTTCCAAGTTTGACTTTAACTAAGCTTTGCAGCTTAAAGAATACTCTTGATTAAATGGATTTTAAACATGGATTTTCTGATGTGATCCACTAGTGGATTAACAACTGAAAAGGTGAAATGAGCCACAGTTAAAACAAGTTTCATGCATATTTCATATTAAACAAATTGATTGTGAATAACTACTGAATCAACCAAATAAAGCAATAATATCAAAATAATAAACTTTTCAAAAGTACATATTGCTCCCTTACACATGCAAATAGTACAATCATTCTCAACGATTACTGTTTTTGTTTTATCATCCTAATGTACACACTGAAAAAGAAAACGTCTTTTTATATAAATAATCGTGTGTATTCGGTGCGGTGGCCTATTGGTGCACAACACAACTCAAATCAACTTTGCTGCAAATCATAAACAGGTACTGCACATAAAAAATGACTTCAAATCAACAACACAAAATATTATTGTTTTGTTCTATATGCAACAGCACTGAGCGCTAGTGAGCTCATTAATATGCTAGAGCTTTTAGTCGAAGAAATAACATCTAAAAACCACATATCGTGGACATTATTGGACTTTAAAAGTAAGTAATTGGAAATATGACAGTAAGACTTTCTTGATTTTCTTCCCACCATAGCTTCCCTTTCTGTTGTATAAGATCCTACATCGTCGCTGTAAGAATACGCAGTAGTCACTACGCAGTAGTCACTACGCAGTAGTCACAGTAGTCATTGTCTGACCAATAATGTAAAATATTTAACATTACTTAACATTACTGGTGATGTAGGCTTCAATAAAATAGAAATATTTTGAATCCTATTGCTCTGGGATGGAACAGGAAGTTGCATCAGAAACAGGAAGTTACATCACTTATCAGGCTCTATGGCTGTGTCCCAATCCAGAAGTGTGCATCCTCCCGAGTGCGCATTTTAAGGCCACCTGCGTCACAACGGTGCGCAAAGGCCGTCTCATTTCAGCAAAACTCGAAGGGTCCTTAAAATTTTACCAAGGGGTTAATGCAGCCTTTGGAGGTTCCTCCCAAGCCGTAGACTTAAATGCTGGGTAGGAAGGACCCTCAGGAGGCTTTTAGATCCTGGATTGGGACACAGCCATTGTTGTTTCTATTATACCTCCTTATACTTTGCTTCGAGTGTATTCATCATAATAGATTATAAAAATATTTTGGTAACAGATTCAACCATTATTTTAAAGCCAATTTTCAACATAATTAAATATATCGACAGTAGTTCCAGGTTTGTCATCAATACAATGGTTGTTTACCTCCTCTTCCTGGATTCTTTTATGAGTTATGATATCAGTGTCGTGATATACCACGGAAAACATATACTTTCAGATACTTTCAAAGTCAAAGTAGAGTGGAGAGCCAGAGGGCCTCCATAGTTTTCATATGTGTTCTTCTTCGGTTAATAGCTTTAGCATGCAAACGAGCTCACTAGCGCCCCAAGTTCCGTTATTTTATTTATGTATATTTTTGTGTGTGTGTGTGTGTGTGTGTGTGTGTGTGTGTGTGTGTGTGTGTGTGTGTGTGTGTGTGTGTTGTGCACTGTGGGGACACTGTGCGGATCAGTGGCCCATTGGTGCACAACATTACAGCAACTAACAAAACACAACGCAAAGCAACCATGCGAGCACAACGCTACACAAATCGAAAACATATTATTGTTTAAATATTTTGTGTTTTATTTGAGTTGTTGATTTACATTGTGTTTGCAGACCGGTATGGTATGTTTTTTTTAAAGATTGGAACCTCCGGTAATGTATAAATATATTAAACCCAATTAATTCCTGCATTATAGAAAAATATGTAGAAGTCCAGTAAATTAAAGCCAACATACAGCATCTGTTTATATGTGTGTGGGCTCTGCCACTTTGACCAGGAAGTGAAGCGAAGCCAGAGGTCACCTGGTGACATGCACAATAAATCAATATAGCTACAGACGCGGAAGACACAAAAAGGTGGCAGAGTGAGAGAAGAAGGAAGCATCCGAGTGTCTCTGCGTGCTTTCGCTGGTGTGTGCATATCCAAGGTCACCCTGGCTAGCATTTGAGCTCATGCTAGCAGGGCGCTCATTACGATGGGTTATTTATGATTTCCCCCCTCTCTCAGACTTTAATAATTCAAACAGCACAGCCTTGCTCTCCCGAGAGACCCTGCTCCCACAAGCTGGAGGTAAGGGTCATAAATCAAACCCTGATCCTTTTCTCCACTTGTTTTATATCGGAACAGTTTGGACAATCACACGTTTTTGTTATACAAAAATGAAGATTTCTGTTTACCATGACAGCTGGAGGGTCGCTAGCTGTGTGTCTGTGAATGTACGCGTGCGAGCGGTGGAGACGGGGGTCTCGGGACACCCTCTCCTCATGCGCTCGCCTCTGGGTCCCCCCGCTGCGCCCTACTGCACCACACCTGCAGAGAAAGAGACAGAGAACAATGTTAATTACTGCATTTGAGGATGCATTAACTGAAACCCCCAGGAGCCTTCACTCTTTGTTTGAAAATGAGCAATGCCGTATATGGAATTATGGATGTTTTGCATATTTCACGACCTCCATGCGTTGCACATTTGTGATGATGTGCCTTTTTTGTTTTGCATGATTATTTCCTGGAGTGTTTGCATATTTGCTGGTTTTATGGCACGTTGTTTATGCAGCTTATGTTACAAAGTGCTTTTGAGGCTGAGATAAAGAAAAGAAGAATGATTTGAAGGCAAGGATTGACTCAGGAAAAGAAAAAGACGACATTTTGAGGGTCAAACTCTCTTTTTTTACGATCCTAATCCCTTCGTAGTTATCGAGATGTCTTCTTAGTACTAATGCAACATCCCCGGAAAGCAATTTCAGAGTTGGATCACATTTTTTTCCTCAACTCACAATAACGTAAAATTAATTCAGACAAATCCACAGTGCACCTTTCAAACACATGACTAATATGAAGGCGCCGATATCTTTTTTTTTGTGATTTAAAATTAATAAATTTAATCAGTCTGTGCTTGTTTCATCTGTGGGAAGGACGCAAAGGTCATCCAAAGACGGTCACCATAAGAACGAGTTAAAAAGACGAGGGATTTAGGAATTTTCTGAACTTTCTAAAGCAGCTTTCTGTGCAGCACTAGGTTCTTTCATAAAATTTGACATTGGATGGAATTTCTTTTTAAGACAGCGTTGTAAGTATAAATCAAGTTTTTCCTCTATAGCAACCACACCGTTTACCATAGCAACCAGCTTGGCATATCACTATTTCAGCTTAGGAATCTAATAGAGACATGAGGGTTGGTTTCGTTTGCTCATATTGACATGGAGAATATTACATTGTGCCACTGACCCCTCCATAGCAACCCGACTGTTTCACATAGCAACCAAATGAGCAGATCTGCATCACAGCTTCGGAAATTTCTAGAACATAAGTCTTGGTATATATCTCTCATAGTGAAGGGAACCTTTTAATGACATCATTGATTTCTACCCAGCAACCAGAAAATTTGTTACTGGGTACACAAAGGTCAAGACTGGTTTTGAAAGAAATTGACCGTTAAGTTTGCTGAAGAGACAAAGCTTAATTTTTAGCCTTTCCTCGTTACAAAAGTCTACTAGATTCCTCCAGGGAAAAGTACCTTGGCTTTTGGTGGATGGCATCTCATTAGTACGAGATTTGCCAGATCAGCAGAACACTTCTACCCGCACTGATTATTCCATGACCACTTAATGTGCACATAACAAACTGCACCTGCTCCCATCCAGACTCAACCAGCAAAGACTTGGTTCGGACAAATGCCGTAAACAGATGCTAACTGTGCTGCTCCAAACAAGTAAACCATTCATCTGGGAGACGCTTTCTCCTGATGTTCTTTCAGTGTTATGGTTAGGTGAGCAAAGGGTCTAAATATGGAGTCGAAAAATGCTACTCCTCAAAATATTTTCATCAGAGCCTCTTTGACTTGGTCTTGTAAACAAAAACACAGCTCAAACTAGGATTCCAAGCTGATTTAGTCACGAAGACATCCAAGAAGAACTGTATTGGACTTCCTATGTTTATTCCTTTCAAAAATAAACTATGGGCTTCTTATAATAACTATTTGGTTTGTGGTATATTGTTCACAATCTGCGTTGGGCAAGTTGCTTTGTGAAGTAGTTACATTACCAGTCAGCCACCTCACTCTACCTCATCAAAAGAAACAAAAATAGCAATAAAAGAAAGCATTTTTGATAACTCAATGATGGAATATGTTGCACAAAGTCAAACAAGCAATAAAGGGGATTAAAAAAAAAAAGTCACTTTTATCATTTTCAAATGCTACATTCTTATGGCAACATGCTATACATACATGCATCCTTTAGCTCTAGTATTTCTGTAAACACTAACTAGTGCATTGATATATTTCCCCTGGGGGGTATTCCAGAAAGCTTGGTTAACTTACCATATGATAAATCATAACCTCTGGGTTGATTTACCCTAAACAGGCATACCATGAGTATGTCGGTTCCAAAACACCTGAGAAGAGTAAGTTTAATCAACCTCCAACTGGTTACTCAGAGTTAATGCGCGTGCACGGTGCATATATAAAGACATTTTCAATGGATCGCCGATTTCACGAGTCACCATGGAAAGTCAAAGCGAAAAAAAGAGAGCGGCATATATCACAGAGGCGGAGTTGAAGGTTTTAATGCACGCTTATGAGGAGTTTAAGCCAATAATATTTATATATACAAGTATATAAGTAAAAGAAGCAATACAGCTGCATCAGCTAAAGCAAGAGAGTTGGCTTGGCAAAAAATAACGGACAGAGTAAATGCGTGAGTGTATTAAATTACAAATTTGGTATTGGCTCCCGTTTTATTATAATACAAAATAATGAAGTATGACTTATACAGCCTTTTGAATATGTTATATCACTACGAAAATAATTAATACATGTATAGATATACATAATATGACTGAATATTAAATATGCGTCATAGATTTTACTACAAAGGACAAACCTGCCACTCTGTGGAATTCGTCTTTAATAACAAGCAGAGGTTTATGGCCAGGGAACTGTACAAACGTGGGTAAGAACTGTTTAAGTGCCAGACATACTGTACGAACGGCTCTACACACAGTTGCCTTTCCCACATGCTCTGAATCGCCCACACTGTACAAAAAATGTCCAGACGCAAAAAACCTAAGTGCTATGCACAGAATGTTTTCTGTGCTAAGCGCAGAACCGCGGTTTGTCACATTCGCGATATGCGGTTTTAAAAGACGCGTTAAATAAACTAACGAATCTTTTGAAAAACGATAACGCTCTTTCAAATATTCATTAGGGTATGCAAACACATCAATACGCGGTCTTATAACCCTCTCCCGACGAAAAAAAAAAACCTTGTATAGTTTGTGCTTCTACGTCCACAAGATCCTCATCAAAAGGGCACGCCATGCTCACCAACCTTCTGAAACGAAGTTACACTGAAACATAACCTGCTCCCGAGCAGGTTATCTTCAGAGAGTCAGTTGCTATGGTTACATACATACCCAGAAAGTTACCTCCGTTTTTGGAACAGAAAGTTGAGGTTATCCACGAACTTATCCTTAAACATACCCAGGTATGTCACATAACCTGCTTTCTGGAATACACCCCTGGTAAATCCTACAGCTTGAACGGTTAATTTGGTTATTTCCCTCACAATTTCATTTTGTCTAACATCTTTCTAAATTATTTTTAGAAATATTTGAGTATTGATTGAGTACTTTATTATTAAGCTGAGTGAATAAATAAGTGTCCCTTTCAAATATACACCATATTGCTCTCAGTGTGTTTGTCGTTTCAGAAAACCCTCCTTTTCACCTGGTGAAAGAGGCATGAAATGCACGCTGGCCTTGGGGCGAAAGGAAAGCTCCGCCTAAAAGTTATAAAAAGACCAGGTCACTAATTTGCAAGGATGGGGCAGTTTGAAACATGCTTTGTGTAAAGCAGTTAGCGGTTCCAGATATATCTGTAATGTGTTATTCAGGAATTTCTAGTAAATATTTGGACAACAAGCCCTCTCTAGTCTTCTCTGGAATATGATTGCACATTTCCTTAAAGACATAATCACATTGTTGTGAGCTCATTGTTGATCTAATTTTTAAAGACCACCTCAGACGGTCCTGGTTTGCATCAACATTGGGGTAGACACTCCTTTAGAGAAGAATCAGTCTTTCATAAATGAGAACGAGATGTTTCACATTTGTCTGACTGCATTGTGCAAATGAGATTTTTCTAAGCTGAGATAGACATGGTTGCTATTCTAAACAGCCTGGGTTCAATGATTGTTTTGTCCCTATGGGCGAAATAAACCAACCCCCATACTTCTATGGTTTTCCAAAGCTGAGAGAGTTCAGAAAACGTGGTTGCCATGGTAAGCAGTTTGGTTGCTAGGGAGTTGTCAGTGATATAAAAATGTAAGTTGTCACTTCAGAAGTCAACATAATATATAAACCTAGACCTAAAACAATCTCTGAGTTTTTTTTTACATATTCTAGTGGCCTCTAGTGGGCGGAGCATTTCATGCTCTTGGTCTTAAACGTCCAATGCCTGGTGAAGTGTTCAAATAGCTTGTGAAAAGTCCAGGTTTATATTTACACCCGTACTACTAAACTTTGAGGAAAGTCTTCCCAAAAGAGTTGAAGCCATTATAGCTGTAAAGGGGGGATCCGTATATTTTTACTCCCTGTGCATTAAAAGTGAGATGTTTATTTGAGTGATGGCAGATGTAAATGCTTTTTGGGAAAGCAGTGGTCTACGAAAGATTTGATGGGAGACCTGTACACTTTAAAAAAGGAGTTTGCTTAAAATCCCTGAGCACTTTAGCACCAAACAAACACATTTTTTCAAAATCCACAACACTGATGTTTCTAACGCTGCCATTTTTATTCATGATTTATCACACAGAACCCCACAGAGGTGCTCTGATAGTAAAAATGGCTTGTGTTGAAGTGGAAACGAGAGACCGTGCGGCTTTGTGCTTTTGTTGACTCGGCAGTGGAGGAAAATGCTGAAGGTGCTTCAGGCAGAAAGGATGCCATCAATAAACAAATAACCAGACTGTCAATATTTAAGATGGAGAGGTGCTTCTGGCTAATAAGAGGTCAACCCTTACAGGAGGAAGAGAGGACTAGAGTAGAGAGAAAGCACACATTTCTACTTTATACACCACACAAACAACATTAGCACAATGCGGAAATATCCATTATACGGTAATTCAATTTATTCTAATAATGAATCAATATCCTTGTTTATGGTAATTTATCTAAAGAAATCATTTGAATATCTCAGATAAAAGCACAGTGGGCGTGATGGAAGCCTGATCTACGGTATCGTCTGACTCCTCTGTGCCGTCCCATTGGTTATTTCAAATGAGGAATGGGAAAATGGCCTAGATTTATTCAATGAGGCAAATCAAACCGATTTCCTTTTTGATTCTGTGTGAGGCCTCCGAGGATACACTAACCCACACATCCCCATGCTCCAAATAACGTTTTTATACCCACTCTACTGTACCTTAACAGAAAATCTCATTCAGCACATGGAAAAAGAGATCAAAATGGTTTAGATATTAAAAACGGTTACGGTGACAATATTTTAGGAAGTCTAAAAACAACAAACAAGATCCAAATCCGAGACAAACCACCTTTGTGCAGCAGGAGACTTAACTTTAGGTGGTTTTTTTCTCTTTTTCTTTGACTAATAGCATATTTCTGAATTTACACAAAAAGCTCTTGCTACTGGAGCTTTGAGATATTTGGTACACATCATAATTTGACCCAAATAAACAAGTACTGTGTTATCAGCTTTAAACTCATGATCTCTAAATCCATAGATTAAATGTGTGTTAAGTGCACAATTTACCACTTGTTTAACCATAAAAATAACATTCAAACAATTTTTAATGCATAATGTAAACTGATATAATATATATATATATATAAAATTTGCTAATCGTTTGAACAGATTAATACACAAATTTAGCTTAGCCTCATACTATAAAAAATGTTTAAGTTTAATATGTAAACATATAATTTTCACAAACATTCATTTTTTGTTTATCGTTTTTTGTCTTGTTTTAAAAACCTTTTATTCTTGCAAATGCAGCATATTCCAGGCAAGAACGCTCAGCAAAATTAAAGATATTCAAAGATCAGACGAAAAACACCCATCACTGTATTTTGGTGATAAATAATATTTATTCTTAGTTTCCAATGATTTAACTGCTCGATGTCACTCTCTAGCTCCTCTCTCTTTCAGTTTGTGTCGTCAGTCACATCCAACCGTGGGTCACCATGCATCAGTATCACGCGCACCATCTGCTCACCCTGCAATCAACACAGCGGGCTGCACTTGCCCCCTGCTAATCCGTGCAGCACCATAAGTCAGTGTGTGCATGAACCCTACGCAACTGTTCTACCTTGAGATGCCGCAGAAAACAACATTTTAGTACAGAAAGAGGAAACAAGCGAAACAGAAAAAAAACAGAGCTGGTTTTGTGCAGCCGACACTCTGAGGATCACTGGATCCATTCATTCTGGGTCAATCTGGGCACGTAACTTGACAACACCAATTTATTAGCACAAATCGCTAGCTCAGAATACCCTAACCTCTTCAGTATCCTGCAGTGACCACGGCCCACAATGCACTGCAAGTCCACAGTCAATCGGAGTGAGTGATGCTGTAAATATTTCAGTGGCTCTCTGCTTTTCCGTCTGAACAAACCTAGGCTTAGCGGAAAAGCATGCTGGTGTGAAGATGATGCGCGTATAGTTTTGAAGGAATACAAACCGAACAAAGCTTTAACAGACAAAACAATAATTTCTCTACAGCAATAAAAAAAATAGGTTTATTAATCTCTAATCACAATGTGCTTCACATTATGCAGCGTCACCAAATAATACAAATAGCACTTAAAATCTATAAATATTACCAGTCTTAATCAGCCTAAATTTTACTGTTCCAAAACTTCACCGTCACCTATACGCAAGAACAGTTATTGTTTGTGTGACTGAAATTTTACGTGTTCGTTATTTTAATGACTTATAATGGTCTATGTAACATTTTTTTCCATATAAGCAGTTTATTCTCGTCAAACTCAAGGTTGTAAATCGTAAAATTTACAGTTCATGACCATCTTTTCACAGGTAAAAACTCCCCAGTTTAAAGTTTTTTTTTGTAGAAATTACCACCGTTTTTATAGGTCAGAGTGTTTTATTGTCTACAGTTGGTTTTATGGGATTGTACATATTGTCTTTTTTTAATAGGGATCCCATTTGCGTCTTACAAAAATGCTACACAATTTAGAAGAATATGTAATAGTGAATTAATAGAAGAGATAAAAGGGTAATATGTTAATAATTTATCAATAAAGCCCTTAGAATACATTTTTTTAAACAAATATATTATTCAGCTCAAGTTATGCACATTTTTTACCGTGTACATACCAATTCTGGTTGTGCTCAAGAATCTCAAAAATCTAACACTTTGTTTTAGTATTTTTCTCAAAGAGCATCTGCAAAGTATGATTCAGCAAAATATACAATAAAATCCCAATAAAAGTTTTTACAAAATGCATATATTTTGCACAATTCTTTATCCTTGGAGATATCCAATTGGTTTCTCTTTAATTCAATGTATTTTCTCCACAAAACTGAACCATAAAGTCAAGCCTTACTTTAAAAGCACATAAAAAAACTGATTTTCCAAAAAAATCTTTGGACCAGTCACCAAGAAAACAATTGGTTTCTTACTACCTAAAGAACTCTGTTGAAATAAACATAAGACTAAATGCATAAAACAACCATTTGCTTGTGAGAAATCATTCAGGGGTTGAATACATATTACCCACACTGTTTATCCAAACGGAATAACCTGTTTTTTTTAATAAATTAATGAAATGTGGTTTGATTAATAAAAATGGACGGAAGAAACTGGGTTTATTCAGATGTTGTGTTCCCAATGAAACTACACACAGGCACCACAATCACCCCAAGATTGAAAGAGAGTGAAGTGAATCAGCTTTGGTTGGGTTGCTTTGTGAAACAGGAAGTGGAAGAAAATAAGTTGCAATAGCTTTTTTTGAGCGTGAAATTGTGAAAAAAAGGGCAGTTCATTAAGTAGGTACTTCAGGAAGTACAGTTCAGCATTAAAAGGTTCTGGTCATTTGTGTGATCATCTAGAAACCTCTACTAAACATGTGCCGTCTAGATGGATGTCCTTGTACTCTACATTTAATCTGTGCATTACCAAACAATAAACACAAATGCTTGTACAATCCCAACAATTACAACCTCCACAATTCTCTCTGGAGGTGTGCTGCTATTTTACCGGTCACATGGGAAGCATTTTTGCATGTGTGCTGTGTGTGAAAACTAGCTTGTCTCAGCAAAGGTCTGAAATCGCCGCAAAGTTCAGTGACCTCACTGTCCGTAGAGCGGAGGATCCTGGATGTTCATCTCACGGAAGAAGCAGTGGGTTTGACCTTCAACCCAATTTCTTCTCTTTACATATTCATCCCCGCTCGTCCTGCATCTTAACCACAGTGAGCGAGCGAGATGATGATCCAGCAGAGCTGCTCTGAGATTGACACAGGATCTGCTGCTGACCACGGATATTTCTAAGAGTTCTATCTAGGATAGCATCATTTCTGGTTATAAATATAATATTGTTACTAGGCATGAAGACTCATGCCTTTGTTTCCTAGTTCCTATACGTTTTTAGTCAGTGGAATCCACATGCATAGTGTAAAGGATATTAGTTATGCACCTGGTTCTAAATCCCAAAAATTGACTGACAAATTTTAAACGCCACTTGAGGATTGTTCAACGACTTATTCATCGTCCTGATGACGCCAACCCAAACTATTTCCACACAACTGAAGAATCTGCATCTCTGAGGCTCTCCGACCAGGCAAAAGCGAATAGTATTAAAAAACTGAAAATCAATTTTCCGTAATCAGCACAAATGTGACTTTGTTGATAAGTGACAAAACTGTCAAAGATAGCCTCCGGGATGGGCTCAGTCTCCATCGATCATCATCTAGTTTCTTCATGTAGAGTGCATCATTTCCAGTGTTTTTTTTTTTTTTGGATGTGGGCAAAAAAAAAATGTAAATGTCTGCAAGACATGGTATTTCATGTCCTGTCTATCTGTCTAATTGATGTACACATATATATACTCATTGGGAACATGGAGAGGGAGAGAGTGATAGAGAGTGAATGAAAGAAAGTGAGCGGCGGTGTTAAACTCTGTCCTGCTCTTCAACAGCAACATGCACACAGTATTGTGCGATGTAAGTTCCAGAATTAATGACCATAGAAAAGGTTTACCTGTAGCTAGAGTCTAAGAAAAAACAAATAGTATATATACTTAAGTTCCTATTTTTCGATAATAATCTAATTTAAACCATTGCAGCTTCATTATGAATCAAATTGGAGCACTTGTGGTAAATCTGATTAGTTATCAAACATTTATTCACCTTGGTAAATTAAGTTTTAAGGTACGTAGAACAGGAGTTTGAGGTCAGTTATTTTCATCTAATAAATAAAAATAAAATGTAGTTTTCTGTTCAAATCCAAACTATTTGTGTTTTCGGTCAAGTTAAGAATCTTAAAAAGAAAGAGAAACAAGTACAAATTGGAAGCAGCAGGACACACCAAACAAAATCAGCTCACTCCCGATTGTAAGAAAAATTTGTGGACCATTTTTATAAAGGCAGAGATAGAACCCAACAATGATACAATGGGCAAAAAAGTGAGTCTTTGTGTTGGCTCATCCCACGGGAACTGTCGTCATGGCTACATCCTTCCAACAGCAACTCCATGATTCCCAGAGAAGAGGAGAAGCAGGAGGAGGGGGGGAGCTGAGATGGTGAATTAGCACCAGGTCAAACAGACAGTGCCAGAGAAAAACTCAATTTAACACTCCATCTCAAGCCTCACCTCGGCATGTGAAGATAAGTGGTAACACACACGCACGCACGCACGCACACACAGTAACTCTCTTTGAATGATTCCCTTTGCTGTACTTTTGTAACATTTCCAAAATAACTGATTTCATTGTGGCTTTCCAGGTTCATTAATAACCACATTAGGGGAAAGCATCTGTGTTTATCTGCACTCATAATTAGAATCAGAAACTACAGCAGCAACAAAAGTCTCACTCTCAAACCCTCTCCAAGCAGATCATGTCTGCATCTTCCAGAGAACAAAAATATTCTTCAAAAACACATCTGAAAATGATGAAAACCAGTCACGAATAACAAAGGCTGATGGAGAACAAAGAAGGAACAAAGAAATGAAGGAACATAAACTCTCAGAAAAGACGTGACAAAGAAAAGATGGAACTGATCTCCGTGTCACTTTGAGTTTTCAGATTGGACGAGACGAACAAGAAAGGAAATTTAGAGCAGGGATGCTGTGAAACAGCATGAAAATATGATTATAACCAGCAAAGGTCCCACAGAACTGAAATCAGGTGCTAAATCAAATCACCGAAACCTACAATTCAGCAAAATAATGCAAAGCAATAGAGTTTCTAAAGAAAATAAAAAATCTTATGTGAAATACGATACCACATACATCAGCATCTGAAATCGACCCGCACTATGCGATTGAGCGTTTATTTGAAATGTTTCAAAAATCCAAGCTTTGAGCAACTTCCTGTGCATTTGCTGCGGCAGATGGCAGGAAACCACTGACAATAGTATGGACAGACCACTCAGTCACTATCGCATTGGGTGACTGGCGCCATTATTACAAACAACATTTTGTACCTTTTCAAATACAAAAGATTAGAATGAGGAAGTCTTTCCACAGTTTTTTGATAAACTATGAGCCACAAGTCTATCATGGGGGTGTGGGTGTTTTAATAAAATTCCTCAGTGCTTAAATGTATTGTTGGTGGTACATTTATATTGCTGTGAAAAAACTTCTGATGATGTGTACATTGTGTAAAGTTTCATTAAGCAGGTGCATTATTACATTCTGTTACAAACAAAAATGATTTCTCCATTAATGGGAAAGTGTCAGATGATGAGATTCACAATGTGGAGTTGAACAGAAAAATAGAATCCTAAACATTCCAAACACCAACTTAAAACAGTGTGGTTGCTATGTGGGAATCAGTGACATAACATAATGTTCCTGATTTCACAGTGAGTAACAAACCAACCTCAATATTTCTATTGTTTACCAAAGCTGAGTTAAATTTCAGGAATTTCGGTTGCTAGGGTAAACAGTGTGGTTGCTATGGGGAGTGCTTAATTTTCTCAAGTTCACAGTGAGTCACAAAAACAAACCCACATCTCTTGCTGACTCAGATATCAAAAATTTTGGTTGCTAGGGTAAGCAGTTTGGTTATAAGAGAGTTGTCAGTGGTGTCAAAAAAATTAAGTTCCCATTGTTTCATTTCCCCATTTATTTATCAATGGCCATTATAAGTCAATGTTGAATCGTTAACCCTTTCTAAAGCTCGAGGTTCAAATACTTTTCCACAGTGATTGGTATGCTCTTGCACAGACACTATTGACATAAATTAAATGCATTAATATGATAACTCCGCACAATAGTGTTAAACGCTAATGTTTAATTATTGATACCCAGGCAATAGTGGGGCACCTGAGATCACAAGGACTGCTTTAAAGTATTGTATAATACGCTTTTAATTGTGAAAAAGAAGCACTGATGAACCAGGAGCCACATGCAGGACGAGTAACTAACACAGAAATGTCAGATGTACTGTAGTAGTGTAGAGACAGCAGCACGGGCTGCCAAAGTCATTGGATTGTCAAGGACACTGCGGCGAACGAGAGCGAGCGTGTCTGTGTGTTTGATGGAGAGAGAAGAGTGTGGAGGAATACGACAGGAAGCCTGGGATTACACTTGCATGGATTGGCTGCAGTGTGAGCATGTGTTTCTGTGTGTGCTTCAAAGGGAGGGGCCACAAAGCATCATGGGAGGAGCAGTACAGTAATGACGCCAGCAAGTCAGCGAGCTAATTTATCTTCTGTACTGACGTAACAAGCCCTAGCGGACAGAAAAACAAAGTGTACTCGAGCAGCACGGGAGTTGAGCCTTTGAGTTTAATACAGAGGAGACTGATTATCCACATTTTGGACAGGGAGGCAGAGTGCTTTGGTCTGGTGGATCCACGTTACACTCCATTACCCAGAAGAAACCTTTTTACGAGGAATAGAAGTTTGATTGGTACATTTCTAACCTTTAACTTAAATATCACTGAGAATAAAATAGCACATACGGTGAAGCAATAAAAATTTTAATATTAGTTATTCTACAAGCAGACAAAAATCGATGTTTATTGACAGTCACATCTGAACTGTTTAGTTCGGTTCAATCAAACTAGAGTTCGTTTTCCCTTTTAGTTCTGTTCTCTTTTGTCCACTTTCGAATTCTGACCAAAAGCGGACCAAAAAAATCGGTCCGAGACCTGCTTGAGGAGGTGGTCTCGGTACAAATCCAATCCAACTCTAGAGTGGTTTGTCTGTGGTGAGCAAATGATCAAAATCATGCTTTTGATCTTGTTGACATCGTTTACTTCCGCGTGCACGTCATTCTAACCAGCAGTGTGGGACTTCGCCAAAGTCAGGCATTTTAGAGTAAAGATATTAACCATTTTCTGGTCAAAACATATTTTGGGTTAGGCACTTTGCAGACGGTCCCTAAGCGATCAACAGAAGATTCTCTCAGTATTTCGGAGAAAGAAGAGGGGGACATGTTTAAACAAAAATACGTGATCAAAAAGTGGTTTATTCGTATATTAAGAGCGTTTGCTTCTTGAGCTATAGAGCAGAGAAAATCGAATCTGTAGCCAACTTTAAGCGCAACATTTTCGACCTCCACATTCCCCTGACAAGCATTCAGAGAGCAAACCTTTCTACAACTTTGTTAGCACGACCTTCCAACGCCATAACGCCACTGTCAGAAGCAAGAGTATACAAGTGAATAGGGACGATGCCTGGTGCCACGCAACATTCGACAACATCTGGCTCATTACAAACAAACAAAAAAGAACTAGTTTTATTTTTTGTGGAGTTGCATTCTTCTTTTTTGATGCACAATTGAAAAATGGGATAAATAACATTCAATTTCTTTACATTTTAGTTTTTATATAACATAATATTCAAATACCGAAAAGAACACAGGCCCTTTTCAATATTTGATAAATTTTCACCATTTACGTGACGGGGATATTACGCTTGTCATGTTATGTAAACATCATGCCATACTGAAACACCACAACGACAGCAGCTCTGCCGCTTAGTGGCATTGGTTTCTAGTGAAAGTTTTACCCCAAGTAACATGTTAGATGCCATAAATAAGAGTTTTAGGTAAATAAAATATCTCGTTTAAACATGGTGCAGAACTGGTGAAAATAATCCTCCAAAAAAAGGGAATTCTCAAAAACGTCGGTAATGACTCCCGGTGGAAGAAGATTGACAATATGTTTGAACAAAGACCACGGGACCAAACACAGACCTCAACTCCGGAACAGCATTCAGACCGCCCTGTACTAAGAGATGCTAAATAAGCAGAAAGGGTTTTTTTTTGTGCTCAACATCCATAAAACATGTTCTGAAAATAAACCCAGACAAAAAGATCTGAGAATGTCCACCTGATTTACAGCCCTAACCCATGCCTGACCCGACGGACAAGGCCCCGTTTGAAAAGAGAGGTCACGTACCGTCAACGTCTCCTTCGAGCTTCCCCAGTCACTCTTTCTGGACTCTTGTATCTATGGGAAGAAACACGCTATTAAATAAAGAACTTGTAAATTAATCCACACAACAATTAGAAGATTTGGTCATTTTACAGAGACATGCAGTCGTTTCTAAACAGAGCTCTGCTGCGATGGTTTGTTAAATGCATTAAATATGGATCAGCAGTCCACTTTAATACCAATGTGTTCGGATGCTCTCTGGAACCCTGCTGATCCACGACCTGCATTCAGAGCTTTATCTCATTGACCTCGCACTCAATGTCTGCCGCATACCACCACAACTGATCCAGATGGCTTTGAGAGAGAAACACAGATAAGAGATGCTGTCTAGCAGATCTGCAGTTGTCCACGGATGATCACTCATCTCTGTGGCTGCAGGGGTGCATTCTGGAGATGGCACGACCCTCCAGCTCGATAAACAGTGACTACTGGAAGTGCTGTAGAGAGCACAAAATCTGATGGACACCCGCTGTCTCATCAACAAGTGCAACACTTGACTGTGATCAAATTCAAAAAGCATTTTATTGCATACTAGTTTTAGCTGAACATGGTTCATTCATTGTAGAAGTGTCTTAAAATTGTTTTATCAGAAAAAATTAAAAATCACGGAGCTCAAATGGTGTAATGTGGCCTTTGATGTGTCGACTGTTACCAAGTTGATGAAGTAAACCACTCATACTGCAATGCATATAGACGGTGATTTGTAAAAGATCGAAATCAGGGGAAAAAAATCTGGAATTTGACACCTTAGTTTTGGTTTTTAATCCTTAAAATCCTGGGCCTTTTTTGTGTGGGAATGCAATCCAGAAAAAGTACAAAACGTACAATTCCGAGTAGTACATTACTCCAAACATCAAATGTTGAGAGAAAAAAAAAAAATCATATATCCTCCAAAAAAGCAAAGTCAAGGTCAAAACAATCACTGTTCCAAGCACTTTTTGTGACCGGTCCTCTTTGTTCTGCAGCTCTTTTTTCTCTTTATCTTCCCTCAATATAGCATGGTATTTAGCTGTTAGCATCAATGATTTAGCTAAATAAAACCACCTTTTTGGTTAAATCTTCTTAAACCTTGCTTGTAGCATCTTCTATAATGGGTTAAGATTTCAATACTTTTTTTCGAAAAGATTTCAACTTTTTTTTTAAAGAGAGAGCCTTTAGATTTTATATGCTTTCATGCTTTAAGTGTTTATTTTTTGTTTACACAAATACAATTTACATAGTTTGTTTATGCTGCATAAAGCTTCTGCTATTGATGTCATTTTGAGCTTTGCACTAAGGCTGAGCAAAAAGTGATTATTATTATTATTATTATTATTATTATTATTATAGTTAAACTACTCATTTTAAAGTGAGTGTAATTTTGTCATTGCACTGTTCACTTCAAATTGCACTTAATTTGATTTAGTTATGTTTTATATATTTTGTATGAATCGTTTTAATCCAATTCTCCAATGACAAAAGAAAAATATAACACCCCATGAACGTACATTAAAAAAATTGAGGCAACTTGAATGAATATTCCTTTTTTTTCAGTTGCAAAATGTTACTAATTGGGGATTTCACCAGAAGGTAGACTGTAGTCTAGAAGTATACCAAGAAAAGAGGTATGGCATCATGCGAAGATACAAGAGGAATGTTCTAAAACGTCACCCTAATGGATGCGTGACAGACACATCAGAATCGGTGGATTAAAACAACCGATGCTGAATCACAAGCACTTTTCCAACGATTTTAGCTTGGTAATTGAGTTTCTAGTGGGCACTTGTGTGCTCTTGAAACTGACAGAGCATGGGTTTCTGTCCAAGGGCATCATGCCAAGTCTAATCTGGTGTAATGCCACGAGGTCTCGATATCATGCCTGATTGTTTGATGGTAAATAAAGCAAGAGAAAAATATCTTTGCCAAGAGGCAGGTGACTGTGAGCCTGCTCTAATCTCTAAACAATACGGGCAGGCATTTTTTATTAATGGATGAAAATATTGATAGGATGTCAAAAGTTTGAAAGCAGGAGTGGTGCAATGTTTGTATGTGAAAAGCCTGAAAGGCTGAATAAAAAAAGATGATGTGTGTGTGTGTGTGGGGTGGGGGTGAAATGGTGTAAAATAATCAAATAGAGAAAGATTGTGGAGAACAGGAAGGAAAAAAAAATACTAAATGAATGGTGAAAATAATTCTAAAAGCATTGTGCCATTGTGTCCCTTCTATTGAATTGTAGGGGAAACACTTGTTTAGAATACAAACGTAGAAGTTCTCTTTTCACTCACTTATCTCTTTACAATAAAGATTTTAAACTTTTCTAGAATTATCCCTAGCTTAAATCCTAATTAGTGGTATACGGGATCTTTTGATGACCATGTATGGGTCATGAAAAGCAGGGGTTCACGGCTGACTTGACACCAGTCTATCGAAAGGTCTTATTCCCTTATTCTCCTCCATTGGTTTATATAGAGACGCCAATTCACCAATTCCCAATTCAGGTAGAACACACCTCAAAAAATCCTGGGTTGGGTTTAAAGCTAGGCTGAAACAGCTTTATCAACCACAAACCAGTCTGTTTTAACTAAATCTAATGCATGAAATGTTCACTGCTCTGATTGGCTGACCATTTTGAATATTCATAAAATCAGCTCAAGGGGACATGCTCTAATGAGAGTAAGTGGCAGCCAGTTGCCAAGTTTGAGGTATAGTCTGACCAAGAATCTGAAAAGTTGGATTGATTGCAACTGATGAAATGCCTCGTAACCATCTCAAGGCGACAGTGAACACGGACATGTCAACGTGAACTTGTACATCCCAATTAAGTGGTGAAATACCCAACACCATTTGGTTTTTCAGCTCACAACCCCTTCAATACATCATTCTGAGCATCCATCCATCTACACACGACTGCTGATAAGCTAAATCAGTTTGATGACTACATTACAAGAAAACATGCATGCCCAGTACAACAGCAGTGTTGTTCTATATGCGGCGGCATTTGAAGTCATCAGTGCCAGTGTCGCATTGATCAAGCTGCATAGAAATAGAGGCATTAGCAGAAGTGTGATCAATACACACAGCTCTAATTCAAAGATCAATAATCACACTCTTATCTCAACTGATATGATGCAAAGAGCGGTGCACTCTATTAACAGAGCTGAACTCAGAAGTGAATCATGACTCATGTTTAAAAATGAAAAAAAAAAAGCTTTTTGCTCATCGAACTTGTTATACGCCTAATAATCATCAGAGAAGTTTGAATCAACCACAGAGTAGATAGCAGAATGTACTTGAATAAATATTTTATAAGATTAGTGCTGAATCTGAATCCATGAATATAAAAATAACTATAAGATATTAAATATTTTTATTTTGATGCCTTATTAATCCATTTTTTTCATCCTATATATTTCTGGTATTCTTTTTAATATTGCATTTTTACAATTAAAGAAAAAGTGTGTGCATTTACTTGAGAAAATAACATGCATGTATATTATTCAAATAAGTAATCCTCCAAGAAATTTGTTAGGACCTTAATGTGCTTCTTAATCATCATCTTTATTGCTTTGGTTGTGGGTTTCGGGTCATAGTCACGCTTGAAAACCCACTTCTCCCTTTGATAAACCTACAATACTACCAATACATTTACTGATCGCTTTGTACCTGGGGGTTTAAACATTTATTTAATATTGGAGTAGTGTTAAACACCCTTTTTACTTTGCTAAATGGATTCATAATGGTAGGAGGAACTTGGAAAGGCATACAAGTTGAGATTTCCTCATTTCATGTAAATGCCATTTTAACAATGAAAGCAATGTTTCAGTGGGAAGAAACTTCTAAGTGGTAAACAACCTTGACATTGATCTCAAACGTAGAACCGCTGCTATAATAAAGGCTACATCGCCACTGTTGAAGGACTTGTTAACTAGATCGCTACAGGTTGTACACAAACTACGGTTGTTGGAGTGCCAACCCCAATTTACCAAATTGATTGCTATGGTGAACATTATATCGACAGACCCACCATCGCAACCAAACTCTTCAAGTTATACAAACCAACCCCATGTCGTTATAATTTACCAAAGCTGAGAAAGAGCTCAGAAAGGTTGGTTGCTAGGGTAAACAGTTTGGTCACTATGGAGCCGTCATTGATGTCATAAACAATTTTATTTGTTACTATGATTAGCAAAACAAACCCCTATTTCTCTGTTTCAGATATTTTGTTGCCGTTTCCCATTCATTCTCCTATTCATTCTTTATAAGGTTCAATTACTTTTGCACAGTGCTTGATATGTTCTTGCACTTAAACAAGCACGCACAAATATATTGCATTATTGGTCAGATTATTACTGCGATTACGATGCACTTGTACAGAGTTGAACACCACAGTATTTCTTCACAGTACTTCCGGGTTTCTTCCCACCAGAGCCTCACTTTCATTTTCAAAATGGCTGCTGCGTGAAATTGCTTTCCCTCAGCTTCATTTCAGATGCCACTTTCATCTTTACCAAACCACTGAAATGTTAACTGTAGATATTATTGCAACATTCACATATTTCTCTTCATGATGAATTATTCACGACTACGTTAATAACAAGCGTTTGCATATAAATATGTCAATAGGTGTTTATGAAATGTTGCATGTTGTATCTGACTGATCGCATCCCTGGCACCTCCAGGCATCCCCTAAAAATGTCTTCCTATAATGATGAGTGCTGTTGCTGCTTCTAATTCCGTCAAGCTCTGCACACTTCGGGATTGACAGTAAAGAGGGCTGTGCGCGTGTGTGCGTGTGTTGATGATGGAAAGAGAAATTCAATTAGCGCTTCAGACAGCGTCTCCCACACTGCTCTCCACAAAGAATCCTGGAGAAAAGGCTGCTTTCTGGATAAGAATAGCTCCACTGTGGGTTTCAATACAAAGCGAGGGTGTCTGGGCTATCTATTTTAAGCTGGTAAGGGTTGATATAATCTATAGACATCGACTTAAGCTCCTAGATTGCACATCATACACAGACTGTTGCTTTACTGAGCCGAAGTTAAGAAGGCACGTATGGAAATAGACGACTCATGTCTGTTCCTTGTCACATAACATTCTCCCTTTGGAAAGACAGCTTTCAGAATGTGTCGCTGTAGATCTTTGTAGAAACGGAACCTTCAGCATTCCACACATTGTGAGGGAGCAGATCGACTCACTTGGAAAGGAAGCACATGCTGTCGAAACCTTATTTTCTCCTCTCAGCTGCAGGAAAGGTCAGAGATGCCGTTGTCATCAAGTATCTTTGCCTTTAGCTTCAAGGTGATGTCTGTATGCATCTTCAGCATTGTGTATTGCAGCAAAATCTGTGGTAAAGTTAATTCCACATTTAATTGTGACGTAGGTCATAGGTCATTTCTAAAGAAAGCATTCAGTTCAAGGTTGAAAAATGATCTCCAAAAAAAAAAAAAAAAAATCACACGCGCGGTAAAGCGTGTTCCTGGCGTGTGCTAAACAGCTCTTCCTGCACCGTGTGACAAAAATGGCCATCGACTACGCGCCACAAAATACTCATATATGACACTTTAGATTTTTATCACCCGCAGTGATTCCTTTGCTGATCCTGCAGAACCATTTGGCTGATGAATACGACTTTGTGGTGCGGCCCAATT
Source organism: Danionella cerebrum (assembly GCA_007224835.1). Classification (NCBI taxonomy): domain Eukaryota; kingdom Metazoa; phylum Chordata; class Actinopteri; order Cypriniformes; family Danionidae; genus Danionella; species Danionella cerebrum. Next base: position 26,674 of record SRMA01026790.1, on the reverse strand, counting down.
TATAAGGGTATAAATCCAGCTCTTTCCCTTAGATATCTTTTCCAAGAAGAGGGTGAAGGATAAAGAGTAGGGGGAGAGATATGGACTGCAGCCTTAATGTTTAGTTTAGTATAAGCAGCATTTTACAAGTTTCAAAAAGAATTAAAAAAGTAAGAATATAAGTTGCTATAATATCCACAATTAACTAGATTTAGATGCTGAAGGGTCTGTTTTAGGAGAATGTAAGACAGTAATTAATCCCTACCAGGTGTCCTCTAAATCACTGTTTTTTAATCTTTGCTGAGCCAATGCACACTTTGAATATTAAAAAAAAAAATCTATGAAGGCTGTATAAACAATGGAGTCATGAAAGTGTCTTCTACAGGAATCAGATAAACACAAAGAAAAAGTATTTATAGTCGTTCATATTTAGGCGTCACAACCCAGTGTAGAGGAAATAGGAATTAAAGGGTTAATGGGTCAATCTCAAACACAGGAGCAGCAGGTCTTTATTGAAACACAAAGAACAAAATCGAAAATGCTGAGAGACAATAAGGACTACCAGAGAACTAAAAACACAAAATAAAAAAAAGAGGCTCAGGGCCAGTTTCTGGATTAAACAATGGGACCACAGCAGAAGTCGGGCGCTCACTCAGACGGTTTAATGTTGGCGGTGGCAAAGAGACACACGATAGTAAACACAAAATAACCAACAATATAAATTGGGGAACTACACAAGCAGGCACAAGCCTATATGAATGTGCACAAAGAACCATGAACATGGAGTGAAACAAATGAACATGTACGAGGAGCACGAGGTCTACACAAAAAAAACACAGATACAATGGAAATCCAAGACATTAGGTGAAATTTGCCAATTTCCTACGACACTACGGACAATTTTTCACCGTACACAATTAGAAAAATAAATAAAACTGTGTGTCTAAGGCCTCGCTTACACTGCAGGCTGTAATAGCAAAAAAAAAATTTATCCAGTTGTTCTGAAATTGAACAGGAAGTTACATCGCAGCTAGACTCTATAAGATCTTGCCTCCTGTGTCTCATAATAATGGATTATCACAGTGTCACAGGCCTTGGCGCTCACCTCAGATTTGATGCATGTATTCTATTGTTTTAACCGTCCGTTAACACATTATTTCAAATGCGACGCGAATACGATTTGTTTAGTCCAATACCTTTCATTATCTACACTATTCTAGCATTCTAACAAAACAAAACTGAAATTTCCCTGAGAATCATCCGAGTTCTGTATGCTGGGAAAACCCGCTAACACACAAAAAGAAACCTTCTCACTTGCATCCCAGTGCCTTCCTTCCAGAAGACCAGAGTTAGTCAGCAGATATCTAGCACAGAGTGTTCCAGCTTTATTTGAGCAGTAAGCAATTCTCCAACTGAGACGTGCAATACTAGCCCTGACTCCTGCAGACAATGGTTTCACAAAGCTGTAACAGCGAAGAGCCAAAAATCTCCTCATCTTTTGACTGCAGTTTGACTCCAGTGGAGTAAAATTACTTGTTTCTGTAGATAGCAATTCCATGAAGTGCATGTGTTTCACTGTATTTGCTCTAAAAAAAGGCTTTTCCCCTGAGATGATCGCCTTGCACATCTCACAGAAACCCCTTATCTTGCAAAACGATTTAGTGCCATTAGGAAATATGCTGCATCACGCAAAAAAAAATTATTAAATAAACTGGATATTTTCATTGGCCAATAGAAGAGTGAAGTGTGTACACATCACCAACACATTGAAAGCAAAGTGAATAAAAAATTAAGTATGGCAAACATTAAAATGTAAATTAGCCAAATTCAATGAAAAACTTAAAAAATCAGTAGGACGTATTATTTTTATAGTAGATTTTCAAAACCATCAATGTAGCTATGAACACATTATACAAAGTAAAATCATCCTAAGAGTGTATTTGGTCAAACTCTACATAGAGTTAAACTGACTCTGAAGAAGAGTCATTAAAATGAGTTTTGTTTGTGCATTTTTTACAAATCTGTAAATTCCATTTAGTTTTTAAAGGCTTGCTAATCATAAATGCTCATCATCACTAATGATCAAAAATACTAAAACAGTCTATTTTAACTCTGTTTGCTGTCCCTTGGGTCCCTTTCTGAATAGTTCCTTTTTATTTAGCATTATCCTGTGCAGATTTGAAAAAAAAAACAATACATTTTTCTGAGATTTGGTTTAACTCTATAGTACACTCTGAGTAGAGTTAATATAACTCTTAGGATTTTTCTGCGTAAAAACAACTGTTTCCCCACCAAACACATAAGGAAATATGGGAAAATCCCTCATGAACTGCGGATTCTAACCCTTACATTTATTGTGGCCAACCGAATGTCACAAAAACTGCTTATGTGTAGACCCCTACATAGGAGCTTGACCTGAACCTCCTGAAAATTGTCCATTTGTGCGGCGAAGATGAGGACCATAACGTCTGAGATTGGTCAGTTTAGTTGCAGAGGATTCGTGGAGTGATGTCATACATATTTGGGCACATCTGCCATGAGAGCCACCAACACAGACAAAATCTCTGAGCACATTTGGAATTACTGAGAAAAATAGAACTGTGAAGGATTTTGTCAACTGCTGAGTACAAAGAGAGTAAGATAAAGCTAATAAATAAGAAATTAAAACACAAGTCAACACAACCTGAAGAAGAACAGGTTTCATTTGAAAATAAAATCAACACGGATCACAGTTATCCCATCACAATTCCAGTTATTTCTGAAGCAAACAAGTTTTCGAGAAAAAAAAAAAAGTGTTCCTGAGAAAGCTTTCCTCGTTGCTACGAAATAAATATTTTTCAAATATCAAGAGTATAAATATCTTGAGTACGTCTTCAACAACTAATTGATAAAATCAGTAATTATCGATAATGAAATTTGTAGTTAACAAATTCGTGCAACAAGCGTTACAGAAGTGTCCATACATGCATAAATAATATTAAAAATTTGTATGCTTGATATTTCAACAAATTCTGCATTTTAATATTATTTTCAGCATGTTTTTGTCCTAATTTCATTTCATGACATCAATATAATTAAAAGTGCAACAATAGTTTTGCTATTCTAGTTGTAATTTCAATATTTTAGAGAAGTTATATTAAAACGTAGGCTTCTATTGTCATTTAAGGATAAAAATAAAAGATCATAAAACTCTATATCTGTGCATTTACATATAAACAATACCTTGGTTTTATGTAGTTATAAGTAAAACATCAAATAAAAAAAAAGTATTTTGTTTTTATCGGATTAATCCGAAATAAAAAAAAACAATCGCATATTACCAGAATAATCGTTAGTTGCAGCCTTTATTCAGAGAAGAATTCTGCCATTATCTGCCATACTGTGCCATAGCCAATGCTAGCATCACATGACGAGACGCCTTCTAAAGGCATCTTTTGTAAAACATGGGCAGCATTGGTTTGGAAGCAGGAATTCCAGAAGTACAAGATAATAAAAATCCTCTTCATAAGACGGAAGCGATCACTAAAAGAGTTACGCTCATGTACAGGTGATGTCAGCGAAATTGAAATCGACAGACCCTTCGTCTGAACAAAGAGCTGACTGTTCCCCTTTAAAAACCCCAGGAGAGTTCCAGCTACCTATAAAACAATTCAACACTCAACTTCTGTCCCTCATTTGCTCATTAACTCCACCATTTCCCTTTAAGTGTCCCCCTCAAACGTTGTAGCACGCCAACGATTAAACGCATACATGAGTATTTGATTGATTTCGAAAAACGGACAAATTACGGAATTGAAAACTTATGCAATAGCCGGCAGGCAGGGTTACGGGCATCCAGATTAAAGTAGTTAATCCAGTCATGTAGGACACAGCTGCGATGGTATTGCTCCAAGAAAGAGTTTGGAATAAATGAAAAAGAAAAAAAAGGGCTCTTCTGTTCATCACTCCTCACATAATCTGGGCCATGCCCGATTCCTTTACTCCTGCCGTCACCATGGAGACTGGCTCCCTCCCACTCTTAGGTGTTGGGAGACAGAGCGATCGGAGGCTAAGCCTGAAGCACAGTGCCGTTTGTGTTATCACCCCACTTGCTTCTAACACAAACAGCTGCCATCTCTTAACTGCTCAGCTATACCACCTCAACACGAAACAGCTGTGAAGCTGATAATAAGCAGAGATGAACTTACGCCACCTCATTCCATCATGTGAAGATGTACCAAGTGTGATTGAGTGTGTAAATGGAACACGAGAAAAGCGTGCACTGAATCTGGGAATTAACAGATATAAAGAAGCACTGTACCAATAATAGAAAGAGCAATTCCAAAGAATAATAGATTTGTTTGTTTATTTAAAGAGTCTGGCGCAGTGGATAGTACCGGTGGGCGTACTCGTAGTCGAGCCTTCCCCTTATGTCGCCACACTGTCCTGTCTGTTCAAAATAAAGGCAATGAAGGCCCTCCAAAATTTATTGATACATACATACATACATACATGCATGCATGCATGCCCAGGCTAGAGAAGCAACAAATTAAGGTAATAAAACCCTTTTTTTCCAGACCGAGTGAATTTTCCCAGGTGCAAACAAACAATAAACACTCATATGAGGAGGTTGTTTTTATTTTTTCCCCCAAAAAAACTCCCTTTTGTTGAATTTGACAAAAAAATGTGTTTTCTTTTGCATGAAAGTAGTTTCCAAAAGCACCACAAAGTCATAAACATACAAATTTCATACAAGTTTACAACTTTTTTTTTTCAAAATGCAATAAATCCTTGGTGCGTTTTTTCACAAAATGCATCAATATAAATGCTTCGTTTTTAAAATGAAACTGTTTCAAATAAAATAAGCAACAACAGTGGTATCGAAATAAGTGGCTGAGTGGAGAATAGAATCCACACGCAGAAATTGGACTCACTGCTTCGAACCACGGAGTTATCCGCTGCACTGTTTCAGGACGTTTCCGCTGGACTTTTTTTCACTGATCAGCTGAAAAATGGCTGGATTCTTTTCCGTCTACATGGAATGATTACAAAACAATTCAAAACTTTGCTGCAGACGACAGCCTCTATTTTCCCACCTCCTTAGCACCTCGTCTTCTTTCTGCTTGGTTTAATGTAGTTATGGCATTTTACAAAAAAAAATAAAATGAAAAAAATAGACTGCCGTTTATCACAGTTTGGAAAGAAACAAACAAACCAGATATACATTACATTATTAGTATAGTGGGTTTTTTTTTTTTTTCAATTGATTGTGGACTTTTCAAAAGTGAATTTTTTTTTTAAATGCCGTTTAGCAGTTTTTGGAACCAAAAACACCTCATAAATATTTAATGTGCAATGGAGTCAACATACAAATGGGCGGAGCAAAAACAGAGCAATAGTCAAATAGTCAATATTCAAAAGCAACAAGAGAGCATAAACACAAACAAGGTAGTCCAATATCAGAGTTCTTATAGTGGTGGAGGGTTCATTGGGCTGAGGGTCATAAAAGTTCATAGATTGCTATGTTTGTGACATCACAAATTTTAGCATCCAGCGCAGGACTTGACTTTCAAATAACATGACTCCACCCCACTGCATGCTTAAGTCCTCAGTCAATTCAGCTTAATCCTGATTTATCCACAGAGTGCACAACATGAAGTGAGGGGCGGGATCAGCATTAGCTCAGGATCATTCAAAGGGCAATACTTCAAAATGAGTCATTTTGGACAGTGCTAGGAAAAGGGATGTTCTGAATAATGTTTACAAATGTAGATTTAAGAGGTTTAAAACTTTTTTAAAATACCCTAATCACATCATCTTTTTCTTTTCACTGCAACTTTTGAGCCGTTTGGGAAAAAATTTAACTAGAACACGCAAACGTAATGCAATGTACTTCAAACATAATGTCAACTGCCTGCAGTTAATTTTTAGAATCTATTCTTAAAAGCCACATAATATAAACAAATGTTGACCCCTATTTCTCAACAAATCCCACTAGTAAATACTAAAGTGAGTGGCATCACTACAGTTCGCAGAAAAGAAATGCTACAGTGGGGTCTGAAAGTGAGAGCAGCTGTCCATCAAGCAAAAACTCTTGCATGGTTCTGTGACTCTGTTTCTTGATGCTGCGGGCATTACCAGCAGAAAGCAAGGAGATACCTAAGCCTCTTATCAGCTTAACATTACCGGCTTATAATCAGCGAGGTCTTTGTGTCCTAAGCTGCCGGCAGAGATGCTTCCGAGGCTGTACATTACCAGAGGAATCACAGATTGCAGTTCAGACTACAGTGATGTCCATTAAATCTGACCTATCGATTTATGCCGACAACAAGCAAAAGAGATGAAAATATCATCAGACAAAAAGTTAGCTCTTAGGAAGCCAAATAAAAAGAAAATTCTAAATATAGAATCTGATATCTCAAGAGTAAATGGTTCAAAATGGAAATCAACAGTAAAAATCTTAAATTTGTACCACAGAAATGACCGCCAACAATCAAGAACGCAGGACTATTTGGTGTCAGGGCTTTGGAATCAGAAAAAGTTGTTAAAATGCGAGTCAATGGTGTACAAAAAAATAAAAAAAATGCAAAAATGCAAATCTGGTGCGGCACAAAAAATAAAAATCCTTCAAAGGTAATGTTGTTACTAATCCTTGACATGTCCAAGACTGTGATGTAAGGTCAACAGAATCCTCTCAAACTCAAAATGAGTGATTTTTTTTTAAAAGATCTTTTCATGTAGGATCTTGGCAATTAAATGGTAAAATTCAGGATTTTTACCAAAACGTTCAGTAGTTTTAAATAGAACCAAAGTAGTTTTACAGCAGTTTAATTTAGTGACTGTTACCAGCAACGAACAACACAAAAGTAAGTTTTCACCAGAGTGAATTTTTGAGTTTTTTAAAAATGTCAAAGCATCTTCTCAAAATATGTATAAAAATAGGATCTGTCACCAAAAATCATTCTCAAGACCCAAAATCATGCTGAAAACATGCCCAACACATAAGGGTTAAATATACCACGGGACAGTTTAACACGTAAAATGTATTTGCAAAACAAAAAACTACAACCAGTGAATCCTCAGAATAAGCAACACATCTACGTTTTACATTTTGATGGCAACGACAAAAAAAACATTTAAAATGTTTCCCAATAAAATCAAGTTACTATGCTTTTCATTTTCCATTCCTAGTTTAATTTTTGCACTTTTTCAATATTCAAAAAAAAGAAACCAGTAACTGATTATTTCACTATTGAAGCTGGAAAATTGACAGAGGAAATTGGTAAACCCGAGTGAGAGCTGCAATTGTTGTGTTTTATTCTCTGAATATTTAAAAATAAAACGCAAAGTGGGTCAGAGAATTCCCAAAGTGCCTCAGCAAGGAGGCAGTCGGATCACAGCAGCCAATCAAAGCTCAGAGCTGACAGACCTGGAAACGCTGCATGATGAAGAAAACACACGGTTCCTGCCAAACATTCCTAGAGCTTCATTCACCCGAACCATTACTTTTGAAATTAATTTATCTGAAACACCCATTGCAAACACATTAACAGGCAATGGTGACGTGTTTGGTTTGGCAGCTTCGGTTCAATTAAAACGTACCCAAGACATCCGAACAGTCCAAAAACAAGACATTATGTCACGAGACAAGAACATAAAATGGGCGACGCAATTAAACAGACTCGCCTTTTCTTGTGATTCTCCCCAATAGAATTCAATGCACGCAATGGAAAATAAACTTCACCTTGGAACACTACTGCATCAGTGTTGGAAAAACTCCTGTCCTGCTTCACTGGGTTTTGGTAAGCCATCAAATGTTAAACCACTGAACGCACTTAAGATAATTTGGCCTGATCACAATATCAGCAGGTAGAACATGATTAAAGCATAGATTACGTTCTATAGAGCCGCATTATTTGTTCACGTGCAGAAACCCGTGTTTAGAGACCACCCACTCTGCAGCATCTTTCAAAGTGAATTAATGATGGTATGAGGATCTTAGTGAATTTTGCTTAATTAATGAAGATTCTAGACTAGAAATCCTTGGGAAGACTTCAATATTACCAATTAATATGGGTCTCCCTGCTAGGAATTTTTACATCTGACCATGTATAATATTCAGAATTCGCATTCAAGACATATTGGTTTAAATAACATAGTGACAAAGAGGATAGTACATTATGTGCTCTCCATAGCAACCTGACCGTTTACTATAGCAACCATTTTGGCATATCACTATCTTAGCTAAAGAGAATTGGTTTATATTACTCATGGGGAGCTTTGTATATTATCTGACTCCTCCATAGCAACCAAAAATTCTACCTTGGCAACCATTACGTTTTGCTGATAAAACTTTAAATGGCACTTTGCCATTTAACTACTGCCAACAACTGCAGCCATCTATTCTTTTTTTTTTTTTTACCTTGTCCTGTCCTGCTCAAAAGCCATCACATGGGAGAGTATATGCCTTGCTGAGTTGGTCAATTTTACTTTCTCCAGGGGAGTAAAATACCTGGTGTGGTGTTTTCTCCTCTGGATTAGTGCATTGAATGTATGTAAATATTTATTAGTTGTGGTTTATATCAGTTGTGTCAGGACAAGATGGTGTTGGACTGAAAGGGGGAGTGGATAAAAGGTTGGGAAAGGGTGAAGGTACACGAGTGAAAAAGAAAGAAAGGAAGAGGTAAAGAAGAAAAAAATAATAATAAAAATAGAAGAAAAAAAAACATCAGTAAATGAATAAAAATAAAATAAATAAATAGCCATCTATTCTTATTCAAGTAGCTTATTAGTGTCCACCACGTGGTAAAGTGGTGTGTCTGCGCAGGACGACGTGATTTGATTTCATCATATCCCAACTCGTCTCTTCTCTTTACTCACTTTTGTTCCCATCCCATCCATTCTGAGTAAAGGCAACTGCCGCCCAAAAATGATCTAAAAAATATTTTTTTTAATTGTTCAATTGCCTAAATTTACGACAAGCAAACGTTGTTTTACTTCTGCCTGATATTGAAGGATCAGAGCACTTAAATCACCAATACCAAGACAGATTCCTGTACATGCATGTAAATACTCATGAAAGATCAATGAGAGTTGTATTTATTTAACTACTGTTAATTCAGAATATCTGAGGTGGGTTCACCCGGATGGTGATCAAATCTCAGCTGCGTCCAAAGAGTGACTCATATGCAAATTTAGCTGCCTCAATTATTTGCAGGTGAAATAACAGAGCATCTATTTATATTGGCAATGCCATCCCCATCCAACATGTTTGTTTACTTCCCTGAGAGTGACGGGCAGACTGCACTCAGGTCTCTAAATAGACTAGATACTAGGAGACAGTCAAAATTAGCAGCAGTTGACGAGCCATGACTATCGACAATGACGCAATTATAGCTGAACCTGAAATCTTATCCCAGGTTTATTGCAGCTGACTTCATCATTTCCTCAGATATTTCTTGTCGTTGGTCCACATTCAGACAGCTGACACATATGAAAAACTTTGGCCATATATTGCATTTTTTTAATGACAATTAGAACTTTTCAAATCAGATAAAAATCCATCATTAAAGCTGACAGATGTTGCCTCCTCTTCACCATGTCATTCTCCGTTGGTTGATGCAGGTGTGCACTCATGAAATTGCTTTCCAAAGCCAACGTATTGTTATTCGTCAACGAAAATATCTTCAAGAGGAAACAATACCAAGAAACGGGGGTTGGTTTATTTTAATCATAGTAACACATTAAAATGTGACCAAACTCTTTACCCAAGCAAACAAATTTTCTGGACCAATTTGGCAGATCACTCTCTCATCATAGACACATGAGGGTTGGTTTACATTACTCATAATGACTCCTCAAAATCCTTTCTTGGCGTCCATTTCATTTTGCTTAGAAAAATACTTTTAAACGCCACTTTTACAAGCCGACATATCGTTTCGTTTGCACCTTTACAGCAGGGCAAAAACAAGGGATCTTTCAAAAACAGGAAATTATGTTGTGTATCTGAAAAATGAAAGCAAATACGAATCGCAGTCAACAAATCCGATTCTGGATATTCAACTACCCTTAATGTTTCCCATAGAGTTTGCAAAAAGCCCAGCCCTGCATACGAGTGCAGTACATAAACGCTGAGTGTGCAGCACGTCTGCAGAATGTAGAGCATACATCTGTGGCATGTACATTTATGGAATGGCTTTAGTGTAGGTTTGACCTTACTATGTTTATTTAAGGTCCAATGTAATATCCAGCATTTAACCATTTGTGAAAACATGAATGAAATGAACGTTGTCTGAATAGTTTGAAACTGCTCTTTAATCAGGAAAATATCATAACATCGACCTTTTAAAGTGGTACACATGTTAAATTTGCTCATTTGATGTCAAATAACAAGTTGTGTTTGCATTTTGGGTTTGAACCAATGCAGTATGTTAAAAGCAAATCTCAGCACTGACAAAGACAAACCATTCCTACAAGAGGCAACACATAGATGCAGGTGATTTAGACCAAAATCCCATCCCAAATAAAACCCACAAATCGATTATCAATTCAAGTAGCATCAGCATTATTCTTTAAATTTACAACATATTACAAATAACAAACATGTAACTCAACTATGTTCTAACTGACATTTTGTTGTAGCTTACCATCAACTATTAATATTTATTCATCACACCTAAAAGAGCGCTATTTGACATTTTTATTTATAACCAATCCACTACTACACACACATCCGCAGAACTGGGCACCATTACCAATTATCCTTAATGAACAGGCCGACAGTCATTATGAGGCTTTCAAAAGGCACTTTGTCTGGTCTGAGAACAGTGAATAAGATTGGTGTCAGATAACTGCAGTTCTGTCACAAAAGCACATTTCAAAGAGAACCACTTCCTTTAACTCCGGCAGATTTATTTCCCAGAGTTGTTCGCAAATCTGGCACTAGGCCTTAAAAATAACTGGGAAAAAACAAACCAACAATGTCTGAGTACATCTTTATGGCCAAAACTGAGGGCTCCTTCGAACAGGGGGTGGGGGGCCGG
>SRMA01026790.1:0-15568 GCA_007224835.1 Danionella cerebrum | reverse complement strand
GTGATGACTAAATAACTTACGCCCTCTCTTAATTCTCCATTCCATCTACATCAGCCTACAGTGACACTACTATGCCGGAAATCTTCATTAAATTTCACGCTATCTGATGGGAAGCGCTGCGTTCAAGACAGTAATTGAATATCCATATCAGCCACTCATTTTTAGCAAGAAGGTTAAATGGGGATTAATCTCTACATGCAAAAGCATTCAAACACATTGTTCCAAAACTAGACGCCACATGTTCTTTATCACATCCCAGCACGTCTTGCTTATTTTATGTGGTTTGAAAGATCTACTTCCATTTTTCTGTTAAATACAGTAAGTCACTTGTTAAAAAAAATTAACAAGAAAATATGCATTATTTTAAATAATATGTAATAAAATATTTTATTACATATAATAAAATATATCTTTAAGAACAAAGGGTGATGTGCAGAGTTGTAACAACTACAGAGGCATAAAGTTGATGAGCCACACAATGAAACTTTGGGAAAGAGTAGTGGAAGCTAGGCTAAGAAGAGAAGTGGATATTTGTGAGCAGCAGTATGGCTTCATGCCCAGGAAGAGCACTACTGATGCAATTTTTGCTCTGAGATTGTTAATGGAGAAGTACAGAGATGGTCAGAAAGAGCTTCACTGCGTCTTTGTGGATTTAAAAAAAGCGTATGACAGGGTGCCAAGAGAAGAGCTATGGTCCTGTATGAGGAGGTCAGGAGTGGCAGAGAAGTACGTCAGAATAGTTCAGGATATGTATGAGAGAAGTAAGGCAGCAGTGAGATGTGCTGTAGGTCAGACAAAGGAGTTCAAAGTGGAGGTGGGGCTACATCAAGGATCAGCTTTGAGTCCCTTCTTATTTGCTATAGTGATGGACAGGTTGACAGATGAGGTCAGACAGGAATCTCCGTGGACAATGTTTGCAGATGACATAGTGATCTGTAGTGAGAGCAGAGAGCAGGTGGAGGAAAACCTGGAAAGAAGAGGAATGAAAGTCAGTCGCAGCAAGACAGAATACATGTGTTTGAACGAGAGGGAGGGAAATAGAACAGTGAGGTTACAGGGGGGCTGAGGTCAAGAAGGTGCAGGAGTTTAGGTATTTGGGGTCAACAGTCCAGTGTGACGGGGAGTGTGGAAAAGAGGTGAAGAGACGAGTGCAGGCAGGTTGGAGTGGGTGGAGAAAGTGTCAGGGGTGTTGTGTGACAGAAGAGTGTCAGCAAGAATCAAAGGAAAGATGTACAGAACAGTAGTGAGAGTAGCTATGATGTATGGGTTGGAGACTGTGGCAGTGAGGAAGAGACAATAGGCAGAGATGGAAGTAGCAGAGATGAGGATGTTGAGGTTCAGTTTAGGAGTGACGAGGATGGACAAGATTAGGAACGAGCACATCAGAGGGACAGCTCAGGTTGGTTGTTTTGGAGACAAAGTCAGAGAGGCCAGGTTGAGATGGTTTGGACATGTGCAGAGGAGGGATAGTGGTTATATTGGTAGAAGGATGTTGGAGATGGAGATGCCAGGCAAGAGGTCAAGAGGAAGACCAAAGACAAGATATATGGATGTGCTGAAAGAGGACATGAAGGTAGTTGGTGCAAGAGTAGAGAATACTGAGGACAGAGTTAGGTGGAAAAGGATGATTCGCTGTGGCGACCCCTAAACTGGGAACAGCCGAAAGGAAAAGAAGAAGAAGGAGTAGTTACATTTATTTTACATTAAAATAATTATTATTTAATTACTAAGTAATTATTATTTTACATCTGGGGGGGGGGCTCAGATTGTTTTAAAGGTTTAAAGGGGGGCGCGACCAAAAAAGTTTGAGAACCACTGACTTAAGTGACTCTCTCATATCTTTTAAAAACGAGGATAATAGCATCTGAGAAGCATACACACATGTCTCAAACTAATCAAAGAATAAAAGAGGCTTTGTGCAGGGATAAAAATGTGGCAGTTTTCCTTGAAAAATGCACAAATACAAGGATAACAACATCTGAGATGCATAAACTTGTCTCGAACTAATTATGGAACAAACGAAGAGTGAAGAATGAGCTAATGATTTAGTGGAAGCTTGTAACGCGCTGCCAGTAAAACCCAGGATCAAACAATGAGAACAACGCAAAGACTCACATCCTTTATTATTGTCATCTGTGGGCAGCTGTCCAGGCAGCAATGTTCCCCATGTTTGTGTGGTGCACAGAGCTAGACCTTGAGACCAGTTAAGGCCCTTTGCAGATGTTTTGAGTTAATTAGCTGATTATAGTGTGGGACCAGGGTGTTCTGAGATTAGTTTTTGGTTCTAATTATCAAAATAAGAAGACATAAACACTTGAAATATATCAGTCTGCAAGGAATGAATGTATAAATTATACAGTTTTCGAATGGAATTCCTGAAATGGATACACTATTTCATGGTAATTATATGACCAGCACTTGAAGTCTATGATAAAGCTGCAAAGGGCCATGTAAATCCCAATTTATCCTAAAAGGAATGTTACTTAAATTCATAAAATAAATGTTAATTTCCAATTAAAATAAAAGAGATAGATCTACAATGTTTGACAATTGCTGGAAAGACAGTAACCTGCTCTTTTTTGTTTTAGAATGAATACATGAAGGATGACTTTTTCATTAAGATTGAGACATGGCACAAACCTGACCTTGGAACACTGGAGAATGTAAGTTCTAAGTTTTGTGTATAAAAACTTAATGACACAGTTACAGTGTTTGTACAAAAATATTCATAACACAAATTATATTATTCTCTAAGAAACAACTTGATCAATCAGATGAAATGGTAAATAACTCCTAGAACTCCTAAATCTCTGATTCTCAAACAATTTTTTTTCTTCTTGTTGATTTTTCTTTTTAAATCACCTAATGGTTGTAGCCTCATCAATTGTTGTAGGTTTAAAATACTGTGGTACCCCGAGATATGAATGCTTCAAGTTACAAAATGTTCAAGATACGAAAGGTATTTTTTTGCTTCCAGATACAAAGAAAAATTTGAGATACAAACATTTACAAGCTGTTCTGCTGTATTTTCCACTTGTTTGTCTCACGTTGCGCTGCGCGTCCTTGCGCTCCTTTCTCCCTTTGAGAAAAGTGTGCTTTAAGTGGCTGATACGCCTTAAAACAATTTAAATCGAGCGAAACAATATGTATAAATTACCGATAATGTACTATAACAAATGTTAGAGTCAAGTTGTTTATAAATAACGTTTATAACGTGGAAAGTGCTGTTCTGTAGCGCAAGTTAGAGAAACCCTGTGACGCGCTCTCAGAAGTGTCTCTCCATCCCTTCTCACACGCTCGGTATTCTTCTGAAGGTAAGGTTTCACATTTATGTACATATTACGTATTTTGCGTGTGTTTTATTATCATTTATTACATTATCAATGTGTAGATTTAAGGATTGAAGAAACGTTACTTGATTTTTCTCTGGTTTTCATTTTTTTTATCTACTGATTCTATTGTTTCTGAGAGCGGTGCATGGATTAGACGTTTTACATGTAAAACTTACTTCGAGATACGAAATGTTCGAGATACGAACGTCACCCTGGAACAGGTTAGTTTCGAATCTCGGGGTACCACTGTACCAGAATTTTGACATTCCTGCAAGTTCACGTTGCAAATATGTTGCAAGTAATGCGTTTTACACAAGAAAACATTTTCAGCAACCTCAGACATTCACGCGTGACTTTCACTCGCATATATATATATATGTGTGTGTGTGTGTGTGTGTGTGTGTGTGTGCGTGTGTGCGTGTGTGTGTGTGTGTGTGCATGCGTGTGTGTGCGCGTATGTGCATGCGTGTGTGTTCTTTCGCTGTACCGCAAATGCATTAATAATAGAATAGGGGTACAAACAACTAGTGATCGACCGATATTGATTTTTTATTACCGATACCGATACCAATTATTTGCATGTTTATGTGCCCGATAACCGATATTCATAACCGATATTTATTTACTATTATACTTCTGTTTTTGACACAATGATTACAACACCACTGAACTGAACAAACCGTTTTATTTATTACAATCACTCCCTCCTTGCATACAAATCAAAACTCTTATACAACAATAAATAAAGGGGTCTGAAAGTGCACTGTTACTAAAGTTTTATTTTATTTTTTATTTTTTTCAAAAATAAAACCTTCAATGAGGTAAAAAGCAGTCTTTCATGTTAAATTTAATATTTATATTACAACAATAAAAATATTTTATGAAAAGCATGAGCAGCAACACTAACATTTCCAATAAGCAAAATAAATATAGAATGTCTGTCTTCAAGCACAGGAGTCATATTAACTTTGCAGAAATGTAACTTCATTTTAAACTACAGTTTTATTAGGTTTATAAAGCTGTTTATAGGCTAAATAGTGAAGAATAATTTGCTGGATAATGTTAATTTACTGAGTAATATTCTGAAAAATTTAAATATAACAAACAAAACATTGTTTTTATTGCATTTCTGATATATCACAATTACGTTTTTGAAAAAAAACAAAAACGTTTTTGTCGTTCTAGATTATGAAATGCGTGCTGACAAAGCGCATTCAATTTCTTAGTTATATTTATTTAGAATATGTTTATTAGCTGAATGATGGTTATATAAATGTTAATATAATTTGGGGTGTTTTAGTGAATCTTGTTAAAAGTTATATGCGGTGGCTGTGCTGAAGCTTTTCATGAGCATCAACCCGCTGAGTGAACAGCAAAATGGAAGCGACTTCACGAGACGAATGAGGAGCATATAGACGCTCATTAGTGGCTGTATTTAATTCAGGCAAAGTTACGTCTTTATTTTGACAGGATTTGACGGATTATTTTGCGTGACTCTCTGAGTTTGTCTTTATTTCTTAGAGCCAAGCTGCATAAATTACATATCAGTCATTTATGTAACACATCTAATTTGTGCATTGATAGCTGTTATGTTAAATAAAGTTTACTAAATATAGCAAAGCAAATAAGTATACTTTACCTGTGCACGCAGTTGTTGTTCCCCTCAGACGCCGTGCTGCAATGGCGATCATGCGCGTAATTCTCAAAACGGCCACAAGATGGTGCCGTTTATCGGTGAACCCGATATTACAAAACCGGTAACCGATTATGGTAAAATGCTTAAATATCGGGAAAAATATCGGTAAAAGGATATATCGGTCGATCTCTACAAACAACTACTCCTAAATTTTTGTTTGTTATTACGTTATGTCGACAATTATTTGCTAAAACAATCATACATGAATAATTATTTAATTTTTTAAGTTTTAATTAATTTGACAAAAGATTCATAACAGGTATTGACAATTTGAAAAGGTTCAAGTAAAATAGTTATTAACTTTAAACAGTTTTATATTTTAATATTTAGGACCATAGTTTCAATCACAAGGAACATGTTTATCAGTCAACAATTTAATAAATTTAAAGATTAGACTATAGCACATTATTTCTTTATTGTGAACATTTATTTTAATCTGTTCGTTGGCGGCACACTTTTAAATGTTTGGTGTCCACACTGTGCTTCAAGAACGGATGAAGTCACGTGTCGCGTGCCAGTCACTTAAGTGAGTTTAATAGTAGGAGAGTTCTAGTCAGTGCCAGTCAGAGTGGTTCAATAGTTGGAAAGTCAATTGGCTCATATTAGCCTGATGGTAGTAGGCGGAGTCGCACCATCCATATTTACCGTCTGTGGTTCACCTGCTTGCTTCCTTGTAACCATTCACTGCACCTCTCCATCACACTACTCCTGGACAGTGTGACATTTCACCGAACACATTTGCGTGCGTTATGAGCCCGCCCACAAAACAGCGTCATTACAAAAAAATTCACTATATAACTCAACTAAACCATAACCAGATGCTCTCTAATCTACTTTACAGTAAAACTAATGCCCTAAAAATGTACATTTGCTTCATATTGAGTGATAAAAAAAAGCTTGCAGACCTAACCTCACCAATGCGGGTGCTCAAGATGCATCACGTGACCCGATAACGCAGGTCGAAGTTCTTAAGACTTAAAGAGATTTAAATTTAAATCACTAAATGTCAACGTCATCTAAATGCTGTTTAACTACTGCCTTTGCTGATATATTTTACTTTAGCCATTCTGTTCCACAAAACATTCTTCAAACCACAACCAGCCTCGTACTTTTGTGCAGCTGCTTTGATGCATCTGCATAAAAACGTTATGACTTTTCCATTTTTTTTCATATTCATTTGGAAGAGGTTCTAACAACAGGTTAAACTGGTCCAATGTGATACTTTACACTGATTAGAAAGAAATACGTGGCACAACATCCTGTTGATTACAAGATGGTGAGCTCACTTATTTGTCAGAAAGAAAATAGCGGAACGACGAAAGTGGAGTGATGTAATCCAAGCCCACACAGAGTAGATTCTGGTTGACGGTGGAAATCGTGGCGAGTTGAGCTAAAATGAAAACAATTCATCCAAATGTATAGTCTACGATTCACCTGCTTGCTTCCTCGTAACCATTCACTGAAGCCGCAGTCACACCACTCCTGAACAACACACGTTACGAGCCCGCCCGCCCGCCCGCCGTCATAGAAAATGTACAATTTACTATACAAATCATCTAAAATATATACATGGATCTAGCGTGTGGGTGCAACAAGCAAGGCTAGCCTAAAAAAGTTAATTAAATTATTAATTATTGCATATGTGTGGTATTATGTTGATTCATTTTAAAATAATACAGTTTAGATGTGTCATCAATTCACTTAAATTAAAAACATTGAATTTGTTCATTAGTTAATGTTGTTTGTCACTTGCAGGTACATAAATTGGACATTTCTACATGGAAGTCTGTGGAGGTCTCAGCTATTGATATTGCAGATAAAGAACATGTAGCTCCTGCAGTAAGTACCTTGCTTTCTTCAGCTACATCCATGTTTGTCAGGGTATAAGTAAAGATTCAGATGAGATACCAATTCATGAAGGGATCTGTATCTAATGAACCTAACCCCAATTTATCACCAAACCAATACAAGACAAAACATGAAACAATGCTTTTTAAACTCAAACAATAAGAGCCAATCCAATCAGAACAGGGAAATAATGACCGGGACATCGTTTCAGAATAATGCATACATTACCTGATGGTTCTTCGTTCCTCACATCCTGAAGATTCTGATAAACTGTAGAGTCTAAATACTCAGGATTCACATCAGGTGCTACAATACCAAGTTTCATCTTCATCATTCACACCATCACATTCACACTTTTCAGGGAATAAATGCCATTTGATAAAATTTAAGTGGCTGTAAGTAAATATAGACAGACATTTGTAAATGAATGAATTAATTAATTCATTCATTTTCCAACCCATTTCTTCTCTTTTTGTGGTCTGCCTTGATCTTAAGCGCACGTTGGGCGAGAGGCAGGGGTACACCCTGGACAGGCCGCTGGTTCATCACAGGGCAACATTCACTCACACATTCACACCTAAGAGGAATTTAGATTATTCAATTAACCTAACCGCATGTTTTTGGGATTGTGGGGGAAACTGGAGTATCTGGAGGAAACCCACACAAGCATGTTTTAATACATTTTATTTCTTGATAAAGTTATATTCGTATCACCTTTATCTCAGGAATATAAGCTTTCTTGTTTGTAGGTTCCATGGGTCACCAGTTTAGCTATGGAGGGCCCTGGCTGATTTACAGTCATTTGATTTACAAAAATCTGCATTTTGTTTATGTTTTCTGAATCTTTAAAATGAAGGCTGAAAAGGTTGCTTTTGGAGTTGCTTCTGTGGCAGCTTGGGGTGAAAATATGTCTTTGACTTGGACTGACTTGTCTGGAAGATGTTTCCTCAAAGGGTCCTACAATGAACGGTGAATCTGACGTCTTGCATTTCTTAGCCATTACTGCCGTACAAACAACCCTATCCTCCATGAACAACTCAGAGGGAGATTTTTGTTGATGTATACAGTGGTACCCTGAGATACGAAATTAATCCGTTCCAGGGTGACTTTGGATCTCGAACAATTCGTATCACGAAGCAAGTTTTACATGTAAAACATCTAATCCATGCAACGGCTCTCAGAAACAACAGTAGAAGTAGATGAAAAAATGGAAAACCAGAGAAAAATCAAGTAACGTTTCTTCAATCCTTAAATCTATACATTGTTAATGTAATAAATGATAATAAAACACAAGCAAAATACGTAATATGTACATAAATGTGAAACCTTACCTTGAGAGTGAAGCGATGTGTGGGAGGAGGTGGAACGGATGGGAGAAACCATTACAGCCATAATTTAAAGTTAACTTTCTTGAAATATTTCATGAATAACTAACACAAATACGGTTTCAAGCACAAGCGCAGACAGATGAAAGGGGCTTCTGAGAATGCGTCATGGGGGTTTCTCTAATAGGAGCACAAGAACCCAGAAGCGCAAGGGGAAAATACAGCAAAACAGCTTGTAAATGTTCGTATCTCAGATTTTTCTTTGGATCTCGAAGCAAAAAATGTTATGTTTCGTATCTCAAACATTTCATAACTTGAAGCGTTCGTATCTCAGGGTACCACTGTATTATGATTATTTTGTGGTTAAGAGCATATTTTAAAGTTAAAGGTACCAGCAACACTGGCTCTGTATTTACTTGGTATCAGATCGATCCCAA
Organism: Danionella cerebrum; assembly: GCA_007224835.1. Lineage (NCBI taxonomy): Eukaryota > Metazoa > Chordata > Actinopteri > Cypriniformes > Danionidae > Danionella > Danionella cerebrum. Next base: position 6,930 of record SRMA01026790.1, on the reverse strand, counting down.
ATTCTGATCACTCACCTTTTATTCTGTGTTATGGTTAATGAGACAGACTGTAGAGAGAACGTCTTTTCTGGCTTTTTTGACACAAATCTCAAAAGTAAAATCCTGTGAACATTTTTTATTAAGTCATATGATTGGATTGGCTGGTTACAGCCTTTTCTGGCTAAACTATTTTCAACTTTAAATCATTTTTGTATGTATAAACTGATGGGAAACCTCATTCTGATGTTTCTCGTTGAGAGTCATACTTGGTTGCCAGGTTTGAAGGAAGGGGTTCCTGTGGTCAGCAAACTCACTCACTCACACACTTGCTCGGCCGCCAGCTTGGTAGGTAACTGAATCACATCATGAGGGAAATAATCACTTGTTAGGAATCATAAGGATATATAAAGTATAATAAATGATTAAATACTGGTGACCTGCACTTAAAAAAAAATTATAATAAAAATACTTTACAATAAAACACAAATAAACAAATTACAAAGTCCTCAAAAGGTCAACAATTTACAATTGCTCCTTTCTTTCTTCCTCCATAGAGACAGAGGAATGGAATGTTTATTGGACTCATCTCAAGGTTGTTAATTGTAAATGCTACTGCCAGCCACTTGGTGGTGCTTTAGATCTAGGATGAATATTGCATCAGTCACTGTGCAGTAACCTTGTGGTTCAAGACTTACCAGCTGTTCTTACTGCCTCCTCATATTCTGTATATTACATAATATTCAGATAAATAATTTTTCTAAACAACTTTGCATATACACTACAGTAACAGTGGAAAATATTATATTGTACTTTTGATCATGTTGTATTTAGCATTTAAACGTCATGTTTTAAAAACATGAAAACAAAATGACTAGCAAGTTGTTGTCTTATCTTCATCACATTCTGGATGCAGAAAACCCCTCTCATCTGTTGAGCTCATTAATTGGTCAGGAAGAGCAACAATAAAAGGCAACACAACCACAAAGTTTCATGATGGCCAGTATATAATTCTACTTTTAAATTGTACTTTTTAAAAGAAAACTGACTTAAGGCCTTTACACACCTATGCGTTTTTTTTTTTTATGCAGGGGCTACATGCAGTAAATCTTTAGCCTTAATTACACAGGCGTTATTATGGCTATTCACACCAGCTGGAAAGAAAACGCTGTGTCATTTTTCAAGAAACACACTGAGCCATTTTTGCTGTGATTGGCTCGTTTGGCCACATATCTTCAGCTTAGAAAGGCAGCAATAGGCAAAAAACAAAACAAGGAGCTGAACTCCAAGAGGGGGAGAATGTGAAATAAATCCGGGTCTCTTCAGACTACAGGACTGTCTGGAGCAGCATGCAGTCGTTGAATTCACACAGCACAAGAGGACTTCACTCAGCATGATTTTAGATTAAAAAAAACTTGTTTCTAAACTATCTCGCAACCAAGCACTCAAGAGAAAGATTTGAAAACTGCGAGGTCACATGTGCTGCATTGAAGCGCAGGACTAGGAATATTATCAAAATGGGAGCAACCTAATTTTTAATTCATTTTTTGAGTCCAAATAAACCAAAAAGAAACCCCCTTTCGAACCAAAACCCATGTTTATATTGCCATTTATGCCTTTGTATCTCTGCAACTTCATATTGTCCTCTAAATGTGGCCGCAGATAATCACAGAGATCATTTCAGTCAGGACACACTGCACGATTGTGCCTCACCGACAATATTTGAGAAGCATCTCGCTAGCATGTAACTCTCGCAGAGTGAGTCATTCGTACGTCACACTGTGTGATTGTCACACGCATGCACGAGCTCCGATTTACATGTGATTATTGGCATAAACTCAAAATCTAGGCAAAAAATCGTAGCAGATCGATGTGTCTCCAGCACTGATACATCATAACTCACAGTGTGTTGATTCATTACTGACTCATATTTACCAATAATTATTCAAAGTGATAGCATTCTATACATAAAATCTCAGCATTTTTCTGTAGGGCAGAGAAAATAAGATCTTTTTAATACAAATATAAGATCATTTTAATACAATTTAATCACCAGTCCTGGTTCCTGGGCATGCACACCAATTGCAAAAATACTGTGGTTCTGTGTGTCTTTGCCAGGCTGCCTGATGAATCATCCAGCAAAGTATGGTGTTGAGCGAAATAAAGCACCTCTTGCTTTTCATTTTCCAGGCCAATTTAATGTATTTTTATCCCGTTCACTGTTTTTTATGTACAATATATTTTATTTCATGTTACAAATTGTAAATATGCCCATGTAATCCTGTACATACTGTAAGCCAACAAGGTCCTTGCTTCGGGCGCCATTACAATGTATTTGTAAACACAGCAGTGACAGAAGCAGTGACATTTCTTGAATGGGAGTGTCATCAGGAGGGGTGATGGATAGTTGACTGGCAATTTTTCTGAACAAAAAATGAGTCACAAAATGAGACTCTGACAAATACGTGATCACACTTGCCCGATCACACACACACACAGCAGTGTTGGGGTGCTGTCAGGACTGCAGGGTAAAGCATGAGCTGGGATTTTTATATACTTTATCATAAAATACAGGAGCACAAACATTAGAAGACTCACATTGGAAAACCTGAATAAACTAAAACTGGTTCAAATGGAACCAGAGATAAAGCTAATTCACGGATCGTCTGATGTGCAAGCATGTAGGGGATCGTCTGATGTGCAAGCATGTAGGGGTTCCAAACCAAGACTGAGGTATCCACAGGGGTAATTGCGGACAAGGTTTGATCCAGGGACTTTCCACTAAGAGATCCAGATGCACCCCCTGTGGATGAGCTAGGCTCACATACCTCCAGAGGACCACATATGATTCCCGTATGTGCCTGTTCCCCAGTGGCCTCTCCGGAGTCACTGCCTATGATTTTGCATGACCAGTCTCCATGACCAGAAGCAAAGCTGATGGTCTGGGGAAGTTAATGGCTCCCTACCGGAGGAGACATAAGACATCTACTTTGCCTCTACACCTGCCCAGCCCACCACAATGAAAGTGTGTCCTTTGCACCCACCCTTAGTCCAGATGCCCTGGCAGTCCATGACGTGGCGTATGAGTTTAGCAGCAGTTACACTACTACATTAAACCACATTTCTTGGTTTCCAAAAGACTCGTGGGCTACACCCAATTCTTGACCTGAGATCTCTGAACTGGGGTACATGACCAAGTGGTTCAGAATCCTCACAGTCCACAGCATGCTTACATCCATTTGTCTTTTAGATAGGTTAACCATTTTAGGCCTGAAGGAGGCATAGTTATGTGCTGGTGCCCCCGTATCACAGACCCTTTTGTTCTATGTCAAGATCAAGGTGGCCAGTACTCCATCCCACCTTTTGGCCTGTCCATCTCCCCTCAAACCTCTACGAATGTGGTAAAGGTGTCCCTGGCCCCACTGGTGGTTTCCGGAACTCAATGACTTCTTCTTTTACTTTCGGCTGTTCCCAGTTTAGGGGTCGCCACAGCGAATCATCCTTTTCCACCTAACTCTGTCCTCAGTTTCCTCTACTCTTGCACCAACTACCTTCATGTCCTCTTTCAGCACATCCATATATCTCGTCTTTGGCCTTCCTCTTGACCTCTTGCCTGGCATCTCCATCTCCAACATCCTTCTACCAATATAACCACTATCCCTCCTCTGCACATGTCCAAACCATCTCAATCTGGCCTCTCTGACTTTGTCTCCAAAACAACCAACCTGAGCTGTCCCTCTGATGTGCTCGTTCCTAATCTTGTCCATCCTCGTCACTCCTAAACTGAACCTCAACATCCTCATCTCTGCTACTTCCAGCTCTGCCTCTTGTCACTTCTTTACTGCCACAGTCTCTAACCCATACATCATAGCTGGTCTCACTACTGTTCTGTACACCTTTCCTTTGATTCTTGCTGACACTTCTGTCACACAACACCCCTGACACTTTTCTCCACCCACTCCAACCTGCCTGCACTCGTCTCTTCACCTCTTTTCCACACTCCCCGTCACACTGGACTGTTGACCCCAAATACCTAAACTCCTGCACCTTCTTGACCTCAGCCCCCTGTAACCTCACTGTTCTATTTCCCTCCCTCTCGTTCAAACACATGTATTCTGTCTTGCTGCGATTGACTTTCATTCCTCTTCTTTCTAGAGCTGACCTCCAACTTTCCAGGTTTTCTTCCACCTGCTCTCTGCTCTCACTACAAATTACAATGTCATCTGCAAACATCATTGTCCACGGCGATTCCTGCCTGACCTCATCGGTCAACCTGTCCATCACCATAGCAAGAAAAAAGGGACTCAAAGCTGATCCTTGATGTAGCCCCACCTCCACCTTGAACTCCTTTATCTGACCTACAGCACATCTCACTGCTGTCTTACTTCTCTCATACATATCCTGAACTACTCTGACGTACTTCTCTGCCACTCCTGATATCCTCATACAGGACCATAGCTCCTCTCCTGGCACCCTGTCATATGCTTTTTCTAAATCCACAAAGACGCAGTGCAGCTCCTTCTGACCATCTCTGTACTTCTCCATTAACATCTCAGAGCAAAAATTGCATCAGTAGTGCTCTTCCTGGGCATGAAGCCATACTGCTGCTCACAAATATCCACTTCCCTTCTTAACCTAGCTTCCACTACTCTTTCCCAAAGTTTCATTGTGTGGCCCATCAACTTTATGCCTCTGTAGTTGTTACAACTCTGCACATCACCCTTGTTCTTAAAGATTGGTACTAGGACACTTCCCCTCCATTCCTCAGGCATCTTCTCACTCTCTAAAATCCTGTTGAATAACCTAGAAAGGAACTCCACTGCTGTCTCTCCTAGACACTTCCACACCTCCACTGGCATGTCATCTGGACCAACAGCCTTTCCACTCTTCATTCTCCCCAGGGCCTTCCTCACCTCATCCTTTCTAATCTTATCAACTTCCTGCTCTACAATATTCACCTCTTCCTCCCTTCTTTCCCTCTCATTTTCCTCATTCATCAACTCCTCAAAATACTCCTTCCATCTTCTCAGCACACTCTCCTCACTTGTTAGCACCTTTCCATCTCTATCTTTAATCATCCTTATCTGTTGTACATCCTTCCCATCTCTGTCTCTCTGTCTCGCTAATCTATACAATTCCTTCTCGCCTTCCCTCGTGTCTAACCTGGCATACAACTCATCATATGCTTTCTGTTTGGCCTTTGCCACTCCCCTCTTCACTCTGCGCTGTGATTCCTTGTAGTCCTGTCTACTTTCTTCAGTCCTTTCAATGTCCCTCTTCTTTTTAGCTAGCCTCTTCCTCTGGATGATGTCCTGTACTTCCTCATTCCACCACCATGTTTCCTTATCTTCTTTCCTCCTTCCAGCTGACACACCTAGCACCGTTCTCCCTGTCTCCCTGATCAACTCTGCTGTAGTTTCCCAGTCATCTGGGAGCTCTTCCTGACCACCCCAAGCCTGTCTCAGCTTCTGTCTGAATTCTTCACAATCTTCTTCCTTTTTCAACTTCCACCACTTGGTCTTCTTTTCAATCTTTCCTCCCCCTCTTCTTCCTGACCACCAGAAACATCCTACACAACACCATCCAATGCTGTCTGGCTACACTCTCTCCTACCACTACTTTACAGTCTCTGATCTCTCTCAGATTGGCTCGTCTACAAAGGATGTAGTCTACCTGCGTACTCCTCCCTCCACTCTTGTAGGTAACTCTATGTTCCTCCCTCTTCTGGAAATAAGTATTAACTACAGCCATTTCCATCCTCTTGGCAAAGTCCACCACCATCTGTCCTTCTAGGTTCCTTTCCTTAACACCGAACCTGCCCATCACCTCCTCATCACCTCTGTTGCCCTCGCCAACATGCCCGTTGAAATCTGCTCCACTACTACTCTCTCTCCTCTGGGAACACTCTCAATCACCTCATCCAACTCACTCCAAAATCTCTCCTTCTCTTCCAACTTACAGCCTACTTGTGGAGCATAACCACTCACTACATTCAACATCACCCCTTCAATTTCTAACTTCAAACTGATCACCCTGTCTGACACTCTTTCACCTCTAAAACATTTCTCACAAACTCCTCCTTCAGGATCACTCCTACCCCATTTCTCTTCCTATCCACACCATAGAAAGACAGTTTGTATCCCCCTCCAATACTACGCGCTTTGCTACCCTTCCCCCTGGTCTCCTGCACGCACAGAATATCTACCTTCCTTCTCTCCATCATGTCCGCCAGCTCCCTGCCCTTCCCTGTCATTGTACCAACGTTAAGAGTCCCTATTCTCAGATCTATACTCCTGGCTTTCCTCTTCTCTTTCTGTTGACGAATCCTTCTCCCTCCTCTCCTTCTTCGACAAACAGTAGTCCAATTTCCACCGGCACCCTGTAAGTCAACAGCACCGGAGGCGGTCGTTGATAACCCGGGCCTCGACCGATCCGGTATGGAAATCGATTTGGTGACTCGCATATTTGGTTTTTGGCATTTTTTACGCCGGATGCCCTTCCTGACGCAACCCCCTCTATTTATCCGGGCTTGGGACCGGCACAGAAGTCACTGGCTTGCAACCCCTGTGGCTAGATTGGCTAAAATTTAGCCAATCTAGCCACAGGCTAAAATTTGTTGCTGTATTACAAAAAAAAAAAAAAATGAAAATGTGTTTAAACAAACAAATCCCAAGTATCTAATCCCTAGCATTTTCTGAAGCTGATATATCGGCTGATTTTGTAGCTGAGGTTAAAAACAAGGTTTAGTTCTTATGTTCACCATGTCAATTTGAGTAAAAAGAAATCAACACCCATCTCTATTTTACAAAGCTGAGATAGAGATATGCTGAATTGGTTGCTACGAAGGAGTCAGCGACGTCGGAGGTTTCCCACGTGACATGTTAAAATGTAACCAACTCCATGTATATAACAATTTCCTCAGCCAAGATTGAGATATGCTGCTATAGCCTATTT